>JAPZDZ010000006.1:3326583-3387557 GCA_029783805.1 Acanthurus tennentii | reverse complement strand
TGTGTATATATATATATATATATATATATATATATATATTAATATTTCTACTTTAGCACATACCAAAGTACAGCAGAACAGAACATTACTTCATGGCATGGAGGTAAGGTCCTTTTTCTGCTTTTCTTTGACCCCAGGACAAAGAAGGTGCTGACGTCACAGGCAGAGGCTGAGAAAATCCGCTTTATCGGTGAAGCGGAGGCTGCTTCCATTGAAGCAGTGGGAAAGGCAGAGGCTGAGAAGATGAGGCTGAAAGCTGAAGCCTACCAGCAGTACGGTGATGCTGCCAAGACAGCTTTGGTCCTGGAGGCCTTGCCCAAGGTCTGTGGCAAACATCTACACAACTCTGGTTTTAAAAGAAATCCCTGACATTTGGAGACTTTGTTTTATTGGTCTGATTATCGAAACAAAAGGAATGTGTTTATATTAGTGATGGGAACTAAAAAACAAAGCCCTCAGGAAGTTTTTTTTTTCCCCAAAGGATACAGATTGCAAATGCACTGATGTCACTTTCTTCCAGTACTAAGATTTATAGACAGTATCAGTAGTTTTGTGTCAGTTAAATAACAAACAAGTTCTTTCTGTGTTTGATCAGATTGCTGGCAAAGTGGCTGCACCTCTCTCCAGGACCAATGAGATTGTTATCCTAAGTGGAGACAACAACCGTGTCACCGGAGAGGTGAACCGTCTATTAGCTGAACTGCCTGTGTCCGTCAACGCCCTCACCGGAGTGGATCTGACTAAGGTGAGAGTGCCTTGGCTCTCCAGGAGAGTTTATATGCTTAATTCACAATCTTAATTGTCACTTCCTTTTAGGTTATCTCCAGGGTTAACTGTTGTTGCTTTTTAACTGCTTAAAAATCTCTAGTTATCTGTCTTGCCAAGCTGTAGCCTCCATGCTGTTGGTTTATCATTTTCACCTTAAGGTACTTACAAACAAAATAGCGCCAGCATACAGAGCAGTTAGCATCAGCTTGGAAAGCCAAATAAAGAATTTTACCACCCACATATGACCAAAGTTAATAGTTTTTATAACGTTAATAGGCAACTTATCTAACATGGTCACGATAGCAACTTTATAAGGGGATAAAAGGTTATTGGTTTTATTTTCAACTTGTCTGGCTTTAGGATTAAGCAGGAACACTTGAATTACCTCGATTTTATGACATTGTCAAATTTTGTACATAGATTCAGAATCCTTGTGTGCTTTAAATGACCTCAGTACTTCAGTCTGTCGGCAAACTGGCCTCAGATGGTCTCAGAGGCTGTTTTCAGTCCTGGTCAGGCTGTGTTCAGTGGGAGGGGCAAACTCGGTTTAGTTGCTCACATCAACAGGTAGCAAATTCTTACATATTGCACCTTTAGCTAATCACTTGTTTTTAATGCACCATTGAGGGGAAAAAATGGTTATTATAATGTTTAAATGTTGAAAAGTGTATTTTTAACCAAATTTAATCAGTCTACATTCTGGCACAGTAATTCTGCACAGTTTAATGATGTTGTGTCTGGAGTTGGCATTACAGAAACATAATACTTGCAAATGGTCATAGCTCAGCAAATGATTATAACTCAATATAAGTAGACATAATTGGATTCAGTTAATATCCTAAAATGCTGTCAATTTATCATCAATCCCCAATGAGCTAGTTAATGACTTTTGTAGTTACCAATATCTTTCTAAATTGAAATATTGCCATGATGAAGAGTTGGTAAAAGTGTGACAACATGGTGAGCTAGGCCATTTTGTGTTTTACTCTTTGTTAAATCTTACTAATCCCTCTGTCCTCTGCTCCCACAGATGCCTCTGCTCCAGAAGATGGTCAGCCCACAGTGCTAGAAAGCAAAGTGATGACTCAGGCCACAGACTCGTTACTCTGAATTCTTCAACATATATCTGCCTCAAGCATGACAATAGTTTTTTCCGCCTCTAACCCCTTATGTAACTGCCTTTGACCAGAAACACTTGACGCCAACCAAGAGGTTTTTATATTTTTAAGAGGTTTTTAATTTTCTAAAGGAAAACAACTGGGGCCTTACTTCGAAAGGACCAGACTGTACGTATCTTCTGTTGTTTTTAGTCTTTGTTTTAGACACATTGATTTTTTTTTTTTTTTTAATCACGCTGCACTAATCAGCCAGGATTATATGCTGCTATCCTGTCATTTAAAGCAGAGTTGTGTATTTTTGACAAAAGTTAGATTTGGCCCACTTTAATTCTGGTAGTGTTATTATTGGTAAAGAAAAACACCACAATCCTCAGAAGAAGATGATGGAAAAAGTTGAAAGCATTTATGACAAATCTGAATACTATCTGAATACTGTTTTCTTCTTCAGAGTTATTTAAGTGCTGCTTAAAGTTTGGAGGGCACTACTTCTCTAGCAGGTGTCAGGACAGGTATTAACCCTGATGAAGTTGTCTAGCTCCTTCCTCTTCATCAGACAGTCTGTTTAATGCTCAGATCCCAACTAGAGAAGTCGTGTTCAGTGGACTGAGCACAATGTGGCATAGACAGATTTTGTTCCCTTTTTACTTTTAAAACTCCATTTCTTTTTAGAAAAGTTTGACTCATTTCTAACTTAGAGAACTTGATGGATTACCAAAATCACTGTTTCATTAAAAGCTCACCAGATCTTCACCCACTGTGATCATAAAGTTTATAGTATGTTGCAATACCAGTGATGTTTGAGTCACTTGTATGACAACTCTTACCTCACGGTATATTGTCATGTTGCTTGTCTTCTCAGTTCTGATGTGCAGGACCTGTTCACCGCTCAAGTGCCCAAACCTTAGGACAGTGGTTTGGCTTTTAAGATTTATGTCCTAGTGCTTCACTGTGTTATAGATGGTTGATGTTGAGACATTGTTCCCTGTTCTCACAACCTATATCAACAATAGAGTTAACTCTTCACTTTGTGTGTGCATGTTGGATACATAGACAGATAAAATAAATGCTGAGCAAACTTCATAACACAAAGCCATAATTAGAAAAGATTAGCCTTAATAGTAGGAATGCCTGCCAGGCTTACTGATAATTTTTTTATCTTTATCTTTATTACTCATGTTGCGTTCAGTAGACATTCGGAGTCGGAGCTTTAATTCATTTTGTCATTTCTTTTTTCTCCTTCTACTCAGATGTGATACAGTGTTTCTCAGATGTTGTTTGACATGTTCACTCTTGCAGACAATGTACATATTTTGTAACTTGTAAGAGTAACCCCGCTCCTCCAAAGGTTGAAAGTTGCCACTGTTGCATATCTGACCACACCCAATGACAAAGCAAGAATTTTTTCTTAGATTCAAATCATTAAGTTGGAAGATAAGCATGTGATGAGGTTGTTAACACTGTAAATGGTGTTTGTGGGGGTGATCTTTAGTTGGGTAAATGTCAAAGTCGAGCTGTCTGACCAGTTCTCCTTCTCCTGCAGCAGCATGTCTCTCTTTATTGCTGTTGTTATTGCTTTTTGTTCCGTTAAAACTAGTCTGTTATGATGATTTAACCATTGGAAGCCAGATGGTGCCCGCTATCCAAAGTTCAGTGTTACATCAACACTTGGGGCGTGACAACGCTGTGCAGCAAGTTGCATGTTTCAACCTCTAGATGGCAGGATACTTGCATGATTCACTCGTTTTGAGTTACTGTTGAACCTAAAGACGCTGTTACCATCAGATATGTAAACTTCATATTCTCATGTGGAGCTCTGTTGTTTTGCCACATTATCCAACCTGCCTGCTGTGCACACAGTTAGGTCGGGCTGCCCTTTTCAAACATATTGTGAATGATTTTTAACCACTTCTTAGAGTTTGTTACTCTAAATGTTTTGTTTTATTTACTGTTGGCCTTATGTAGTTATCCTGCCTTTTTCTTTATGTCTGAATAAACATCAGGCTTGTGGTTTGATTTTTCTGAGCAGATTTCATCTTGTTTTTTTCATGACGAGAGTGTTACAATCCAAGTTTAAATGTGCTTCTTTAAGTATTTTTCCTTCTGTAAATGTTGGTTAAAATACTGCCTGGCTTGATGCATATACAACAACATTACCAGCCTGTTGCATAACATCATGAACCATCATTTAAAAAAAGCCAGTATTTTTTGAATATGTCAGTCATGAGCTTTCAAACATGACAAAGATCAGCTTGTTTTACGTTCACTGTTACATTCTCAGACTGTGATAACTCACTGCAGCCTGGCAGAGCCCTCCAACAGTTTACAGCTCAGAATGGTCTGGTTGGACCATGGATGTCAGTTTTTAGTCAGCTGTTCAAAAGATGATATCGTTGTGGACTTGAAAGGCTGCACCAACTCCTGGCAGCCTTCAGGTGAAAGAAACACAGTGGCTGGTCTGGAAACACAGAGCTAACTCACCCCGTTTAGTCTCTAAACACATTTCAAATCAGATCAGATATGTTTTGATTGTGCAAAATGTCTCATTCTGTTCTTTACATATCTAACCCAGACTAACTGACTTGTAGCTAGTTGTTTCCGGACTGTGCAGGTAAAAGTATCTAAATCAAATGGCTAACTGGTCCTGTTATTTGGAAAAAGTAGCTTTTGTTTCTGTACACAGTGCCTTTTAGAAATAATGAAGTCATTCATACTTATATGTGCAGTATGTTGACGTAAGAAATCAGTCACTTGAAAGTATCGTTGGGATAATCTAACATTAATCTACACAGATTAATTTGTAGAATATGTGTAATGTTATACATATAAAGTGCTCAGCTGTAAGCTTTCCTCTTTCTGCTTTGTCTATTTCATGTATTTTATGACATTCTGCACTCTAAATGGGGAACACAGATTTATATATATAGATGATAAATATAAATGTAGCATTTACTGCTTTTCCTTTGGAATCTGGACCCTTAAGTATTGACCATCATTATTTGGCCATGAGATTTTGTGCCAAAAAGTACAGTTTCTTGATTAGCTTTCACTAACTTAGAATAGAGGCAACTTTCTAATACTCAAGTGGCATTAAAGAGGATGTGATTTAAGACCAAACATTGTAGACCTAAGCCTTAACTCTTGTCTTCATCTGAACTGTGTCAATCTGTTGTCTATGATTGAAAAAATCTATTAAAATTATATTGTGGATTAATCTTGTGGCTTCTCATGTAACACTGGCTTTTGGAAAACTGATCCAGCATGGCTTTTCACGCATGTGTTCATGTTATTCTATGTCGTGTGCCACACTATAATAAATGTTATACCACTTCCTTTTGGTCTCACTGTCTGTCTGTTGTTGAAAATTGTATAATGAAGACTGGACGCCTTACACTTGTAGCTTGGCAGAGATAAAGAACTGTGGTTCAGCAAGAGCAGAGCAACACCTTCACAGTGCTTGTTTTTCCCACAAACAAAAAGTTCCTTCATGCAAATCCATGTCTAAATATTTCTGTTGTACATGTATAAATTGCTGAGACATATAATAGCAAACCATTTTAATTTTTTTATTTTCAAAATATTTCTGTCAGCATTTAATCAAATTTGCTACACTAATATTGGATGGTGACATTGTAATTTATCTCAGATTTTTAAATGCCCTGTGGTGGATGTGTGCAAAGTGTGGTTATTATTATCACTCCTAAATGACATTGTTTCAATACACTGAATTGGTCCTGTCATTGTATATTACTTCAGTGCTTTGTTGCCTTCTGTTCTTCATTACATATCTCGTAAGGGCTGGCTATTGCTTTTTATCATGGTAGTGTCTTGTTGTGCTACATATGTTTGCATTTATTAACCTGTCACTTTACTGTAGATGAAAAAAAGCTAACCAACTAACACTGGCCCTATTACACAAATGCTGATAATTGTGTACGAAATGAAAGGCTTGTTTTCAGTATCTGTCATCAGTATGTCTCTAAAAAACTGAACTTTGATGTCTACCAACAGCTGATGGTGAATATAACTGTATAATCTGACCCGGAGACAGTTCATATTTGACCTGAAGAGGGCAGTCACATCACAAACATTACCAGAGGAAACAGATACTGCAGCAACAAACTCTATTACTCCTGTACCAGAAATACTACAATTATTACTAATACCACTACTACTTTTATTAATTATTACATCAATAACACATATAGTCATACAATTGACAAGTCTTTATGTAGCACTGTGCATAGCAGGCAGTTATTAGTATTTGAGCTAACTTGCTAATCTACTTAACAATACAGTTGACCCTTTTCCAAGATAACACCTTGTGTTCCAGATTGATGTAATGTAGTTTTCATGTTATTGGTTGTTTTCTAAATTAATTCATATCACTTATGTGCTGTTAAAAAAATCCCAACTGAAGTAAATAGAAACCTGGTAATTCCTCACACTGAACATCATATTTCAACTTCAGTGTTTGCAAGGTTACATGTCGTGCTGTCAGATAAACATAATTACTCTTTGATCATAATATTTGCAATTACAGTTGTCAGTGTGATGGAGCTTCTAATCAATGGATGTTTGGATGAAAAGTGGGGAAAGCACTGCTGAATCGAAATTAGCTGGATAAATAAATAAACAAATAAATATAATATTTGCTTGATCCTTGACTTACTCCATTGTTTCAAATTAAGACTAGTTTTAATAAGAGTATAGAATCTAGAATCATTAAGATTGTTAGGCCTGTTTTTCTTTAGCTTTGAAATATGAGCTTACATGTCCCCTCCTGATCTTACCTGGTGCTTACAGGCTACTTACATTAAATAATGTTTCAGCTTCAGTGCTAGCACACACACACACACACTAAAAACCTTAGCTTAGAGAGCACATGGGTCTGTACACATGCTTCACCCGTGCACATGGCTTAGCCAACATGTAACATCTATCATGCGCAGCAGATTTCTTTTATGACTTGATCAAATCTTCTCCTGTGATGGAAGAGATACTCAGATCCTTAAATTAAGTCAAGTGCCAAAATATATTGTAAGACTGCTCTGTCACTAGAAAGTGTGCCATATTTAAAATCCTAATTATGTAAAGGAAACATTTATCAGATATCTCCAAATGTAATAAGATTTATTCAGCTGTGGAAAACCTCCCTGAGACTGATAGAATATGATCAGATATGACATTATTAAACTAATACTCATGTATTAATGCCTTATATTTAAAAAGTAGCTAGCAGATAATGTTGTGAAAACAGTATTTCTCTCTGGATTGTAGTGGATAATAAAGTAGCACAAAATTTAAATACTCATGTACAAGTACCCCAAAATTGTAACAAAAAAAAAACAAACCAAGATTTGAGGAAATATACCAAGATATTCTTTCACTGCTCATCCTCCACATTCACATGCTGTTGTTGGGTAAAATTTAATGCAAAAATTTACAGTTATTTTTCCATTTATAATAAGTGAAAGCATTTATCAGCCACACTGGCCATGTTTCAGAGTAATTAACTTAACAGAAATTATGTTCAGAACCCTTAAGAAGCTGTTGTACAAATTAAGACAAACTCCTGCAGAGCTCAGTTTGAGGCCTTCCTACAGGACACAATCTCCTCATGTTTGAACAAAAATGATCCCACTCGCATCACTTCTGGCCAGATGTTTCACACCTATAAAATGGAATCATAAATTACTGTCAGATAATAACAAATGGATTCTTTAAAAAAGATTTAGAAAGGGAAGAAAAGATGAAATTTCCAGACACTTAAGTTGCCCCAGAGGATGATCAAAATCAAACTCCTTTATAATGTCTCTCTTTCTTCCCTCATTCTTAATCAGCCTGCTTATGTGAAAACTCATTTCCACAGTGATGTGTTTTGCTCTGATCTGAGCCACTGGGCTGAGGATGAGGAGGGAGATGAGACTTGAAAAAGCTAGAAACACGAGGTATAAAAATGGGGGATGTGGAGCACTATATGATATAATTGCTGTAAGATTGGTTGTGTTTACGTGTTTTTCAAGCAAACACCAGGAGAAAACTTTTTTTCCCCTTAATTTAAATATAATTTAATTAAACAGGTTTCTCCTGATTGTTTTGCACAAAGCCGCCATGTTGCGCAATGAGAGCTTCCTACCTTCTTGTCTTCACAAGTCCTGAAGAATAAACAACTTATCTATGAATTCAAATCGAAATTTGTAGAAAAAAATGGAGCATTTCTTCTGCTGATAAAGAGTTGGAGTAAAACCAATCCACCCAGATAGTCCTACGTCCATCTTTATCTGTGCCACCAGGAGGACCTTTCACACCCCGAACCAGTCCCCACACCCTAAGGAGAGTGACCGTCATGACCCACCTAACCTCCAAAGAACATGTTAAAGTTTATATACAGAATTCAAAAACCTCCTCACTGAACTGAATTATTTGTATAATTGTTATAATTACTAGCATCATTCTTCTTCATCTGTTAGTGAACACTAACTGTGATGAAGAAGCCTGACATTAGAGTAAATACCAGATATAAATAAACTCAAGCCCTGAAAAAAAGTCACTTTTTGTTCATTCTTATATAAATCCTGAACTCCATGACTCTGTTCTTGTTTAATTCCTACTTAAGAGGCCTTTGCAGAACCTAGGAATCCAGAGTCATGAAGATAGGAAGGCAAAGTCCCCCTCGAAGACTTATTTTCATTACAAGTACAGCCTATTTTTTTAAAGGATGTAGACAAACTGTCAGGAATTAAAGACAAACTACAGCAAACTACCACCTGCTCTGTCACAGTCCAGGCATAATTTGATGCTGGGGGTTTGATATGTGGTGTCTGTATGGCACATCTAATAAAAAACAGATCTTGGTTCTCCATATCCTGGAAACCGGCTGAGCATATGAAAAAAAGAGTTTAATAAGTCAGATAACATGACATCAGCTGACATATCGTAGTATTAAATTCCAACCCATGAAACCATCGTACATAAATCCAAAGGCTTTGAGATTCAGAGGACTTTAAGGGAGGATGTAATCTAAAAGTCTGTTTTGGCTGCTGATTCTTTTCATCAGACATGTATGACCAAGAACGCATGACCATTATGTAAAATTTTAAGAACTCTGAGAGATAGTGAGGGATTTGTAATGCTGCAGCGACTGATTGTTTAAAAATCATGTCTGGTACAAAATGACATTATAAACTATTTAAAAATGGTAAATTAATTCTTTTATTTCCAAGATATCCATGAATAAACTTAAGAAGTTTTGTCTGCACTCTGTTTTCATTTTAAACAACAGTATATATGCAGTCAAACTGGCATTCATGTGACATTTTTGAGCCAGCTGGGTGAAATAAGGGTGTGTGCAACCATTGGATAGAGGCAGCCAGGTCAGGACTAGATAAGACAAAGTTCGCCCCATGCAGTCTGGTCCACCCAGATGTCATCACCGTATGCTAATGAGCCGGGGGGCTTTAAGTGCCTGAGCCCAGCGGGCAGAGCAGATAGGAGCATGTGATCCATACCAGCCATAAAATATAAGCAAGAGGAAGAGAGTCCCAACAACACTGGATGCACAAAGGGTGAGTGTTTTAAAAAAAACAGGGAGGATGTGGCTGAGGCCTCGACAGGCTCTGCAGCAGGTTACAGAAAGGGTGTAGGGTTAAATTTTTTATTTTTTTATTTTTTTTTACAGATCGCTCTTTTGCATTTCTTAGCAAAAGAGAATTTTCTTCTGACTAGATTTAAATTTTTTTTTAATTATCTTAATTCAATGTATATATCATTGTCATCTACCTTTGCCTTTCAGATTACAAATACTGTTGGAACTCGCCACTGATCACTATGTCTTGTGCCCTGGACAGGATATCATCTTATACTGTAAGTTTATTAAAGAGACACTACAGTATAGATGATGTACTATCCAGGGTTTCATTCCCTCTCCGGCTCAATCAGCTCACACTCAGGCCTTACTGAGTGCCGTAGTCTGCTCGGCTTGCAGAGGAGGGCCATCAAACCGTTACCATTACTGAGTTTTAGTAATGGTAAGGGTTCTCTGGCCCTCGCTCACTGTCATCGGGACTGCGAGGATGAAGGACAAGTATTTGATTAATGTGTTATTCACCATCTTTTCTTTCCATTTTCAAGATTACTTGTACCTGTAAGTTCTTCGAAGTAAAATAAAGCTTATGGCTCCTGACAAACGAGTATCTCATTATTTCTGTAAAAACACACCTAAATCAGGGTATCAGCATTCTAAATGTGTTGTGTTTGAGGGTTCACTTAAATGTGCTGGCAGACGCACGTCAGCTGCAATATTTTGAAGCAGCAGTTGGCTTGTCTCACTGGTGATCTCTGCTGCGTAACTGGCTTGTCTAATCACTTGGAAGCAGCCGCTGCAGAGAGAAGGGAGAGCTTGAGGGGCTGACACAGCTTCAGTGAGACATTCAAACCCCCCCACCCCACCCCCCCGGCCTTGCTTTGGGCCACGAGCTGGTTATTCATCAAGATGCCCTGGATAGAGTAACCGTCGAGTTAAGTCACAGGCAGCAGGAATGAATCCAATCACCATTATCTGACCCATTTTAGCATCAGGTTAGTGCTCCATTTTGCCATCCATTAAGGAGACAATTCAGCCCTTGGGGGCAGAGCAGGGCTTTATAGGAGCCAAAAAAAAGGGAGGGTGGGTGGGTAGAGGAGAGAGAAAAAGGGAAGAAAGCAGCTGAACAAAAAGTGATAGTCGCAGGGATGGATGGCCACACTTCAAAGGCAGCGGAGAAGGCTAAAGTGATGTGGGAGTGGAGGGAACAGGGGTGGATGGTACATCAGGGACATTTGAGTGAACATGACTATGCAGGTTCCGCTAGGCGCGAAGCGAGCGCCAAGTAAAAAGCTCTGAGAGCCAAAGATAAACCATTGGCCTTTTCACAGCCCGCCAAACCTGCTCAGCCATGAACACACTGTCAAACTCGTGTCAAATCTTGCATTTGATGAGAGTCTGTGTCATGTTTGTTGCCTAAAATATATCATAGCTTAATAAATGCCAGTTATTCATTACATTCTGTTCTTTAGTGTCTGTGAGCTGCTTTTAATTAACATTTTTTCCATTTAACTGATTTAAAATTGTTAAAATTCTAAAAGATAGGGCACCTGTCACAGTTTTACACCACTATAATAACAGCATATTGTAGGTAACATCTTTCCATCTTTAATAATGTCTTATGAGATGACATGAAAGGACGCTGCTGATCCATGAAGACAGAGGATGCACAAGTCAGAGTACAGTGTCTTTCCAATCTGTGTGAGGCTGGAACATTGCAGCATTACATTTCACTCATGATGAGATCTTATCCTCATACGACTCTTCAGTTCTGTCCATTGCAGAGAAAAATACAACAATCATCTCAAAACCAGCAGGATCCACCTCCAGTTCTTTATCTCCAAGGATGTCACTTTCGAACTCTTTCCATCCTCTTCATTTTTTTAGCTTGACTGAGAGCTTCAGCTTTACTTCCCTCAGAAAAACCTGGCTCAGGTCCTCACCCGCCTCTTGGGCGATCCGTGCGACCATCTGGCCGGCTGTGCCGATCACCATCCTCTGTTAACACACAAAATACAGCAACATCAGCACTAGTGAACAGACAGGGACTTAGGTTTAGTTTACAGCAGGAAAAACAGTCTGGTATGAGTAACACAGGTTTCAAATACATGAATTTAGGAGTTATTAGTGGAAATAGTATCTCTATATCAGTGACAGAGAAGATTTGTAGAGTCAAGTTTAAGATGATAAAATTTTGTATTTTTTTATTTTTTTAAAGAATGTTAATATTGATATTACGTTACTGCTGCCTGGAAGCACAAACTAGGTGGTAAAACAATTCTGACTGTGAAGTAGTTCTGAACTGTGTTTAGCCAAACTGTATTGTGTTTTAAGAGTGTCAATACACTGTCTTATTCTATCTGAGCAGAAATACAAAAAAAATCAGAAAATAAAAAAACAACTTTTCGAAGATTAAAACATTCAGATAAAATACATTAAGTACACTGTGAACTTTCTTTGAGTGATAATTAATTTAAGTGAGGGATAATCAACGAGTAGGTGTGTGTTAAATGGTTTGGAGGCGACATGGAGGCAGAGCACCACCAGACGTGTATCTATTGTGTTTAAAGTAAAGGCTTAAGAATGATGTTTGCCTGAGTGTCTCTTCTTGGATGGAAGTCTTTGGCTTTGAAACATTTCAGTACCACAAATGTAGCTTCAAATACTCTTTGCCATCAAATATGCATGGTTCAGAAAGGTTGTTCAAATATTTACCAGTTAAAAACACAAGAAAAAAGAGAAATCTGGAGGTATGGGAAAATGGAAATCACATAAATATCAGAAGCCATACAAGGCCACAGGTATCAGTAAAGGAGGGATGGTGTTCACTTCCTCCAGTCACGTACCTGCTACAGGCCCAGCATTGTGAATTACCACTCGAACGGTGAAGTTTCAAACTGTGACACTGCTTACAAAGTAGTTTATTTGTGCTGCGTTCATATTAACTTTAATTACTGCAGAAGTGCAGATAATGAGGCTCATTCAAGAGTCTCCTGATTGCTAATAAAAACAGGCTATGAGGAACTTTAAGCAAAGTTTGATATTTGTCATATGACATTGGAAGCAAAAGGTGATTAAAAAAAAAAGATGTTTATTGTTGGGTCATACATCATATTTAGTACACAGGCCCAAATGATAGTTTACAACATGTGTCACATATCCTTGAATGTACACAGAACACTTACCATATGAGAGTCTTTCTTGACATTAAGTTTCACAGAAATATGAAGCTCACAGTTTTCTCCATCTTGCCAGAGTTCAATAGACTGAAAACCAAGAAAATTGAATGTTATCAATGTGATCACATCTAGAAAGTCACTGGAGTTGGAACAACATGAAACAGGAAGTGTTTGTATGTGCATAAAAAGACGGCCTACAGGCAGGCCTGTCCGAGAAAATCAAGGATTAAAAACTGTTGCATGGGTTTTTGTTTGTTATTCCACACACGTGGACGCAGAAACACTGCCGTTACAGTAAACATAAGCTAACATAAATTATGATGAGGCTGAGGCCAGTGGTTCAATCAAAACACATATCAGCACGTTGAGCTAAAATATGTATGAAGGCTTTTAAATATGCTACAGAGTCAATGTGGCTAGATGTGATGGGTGTAGTCAGTTAGCTGCCAGTGTGTCATCACATTTGACTTTGAGTGCAGAACTGGTTCATTAGTCACCTGTGTCATTGAATAGGGCACTTCCTGGGGCAAATACTCCAGCAGCTTCTCTCTGATGATGTTGGTGCAGATGTCCTCAGGACTTTGGTCTGTCAGGACCTCACTGTGGTACTGCCATGATCCCGGCTTTGCTGCAACCATGAAGTAGCTCTACAACAACATGAATAATATCATCAAAGCAAGTTTACTATCATCACATAAAATTAAAACAAAACTTATTGACGGAACAATAAAAAGGAGATGATATGCATAAATGATATTGAACTAACATCCTCTGGTGTAACTAATGAATACCTCAAAATACAGTAATGCACAAATGTGGGGTTTTTTTGTATGATTAAAGAAATAACTTTGGTTTGATTTAGTTTTTATGGGATGGGTAATTTTAGTTAAATATTTTGTTTCTATTTTAAATATGTTAATATCATATATATCATATGCTTAATTTGTAGGGACTAAAATTTAAACATGTAAGTATGATAGAAACCTGCATCTGTCGTCTTGCTATAATATTAATCTAACATGTACCTTGAGCGTGTCCACGTCCTCTCTGTCCACTGAGGAGAGCATGAAGACGTCCTTGAAGTGAGGCCAGCCCTGCTGGCCCCTCAGTGCCTTCAGCTGCTCTTTGCTCAGCACAGAGTTTGGCTCAGCGCTGCCTTCAGGGCCAGTGTTGTCCTCATCAAGTGATAACTCTGAATTCCTCTCTGGCCTCTTTACAGCCCACGGAGGCTTGATCACCGGCCTGACCCGCATTCTGTGTCCATTCACCACTCCACATGTCAGCTCTGCTGTGATATCCAGCAACCTGTCCTTAGCTTCAACCAGGTCAACCTTAAAAACACAGAAACACAAGAGCTTCAGTAAGACATCTGTGAGAGTCTTTATGCAGGTGTATACTTTTTTAGATGTTTTAGGAAATGTTTCTTATTTCCAAAAGATCCCATGATCAAACAAGACCAAAAATGCAAACCTGCAAAAGAATCTAAATAATTACAAAGTAAAAGAAAAAATTCCTTTGTAGTCAATGCCTGATACATATTCTTTTTGCCTGCACTACATAGCTCTGTTATTGTCCTAAAACTATAAAAACAAATCACTGAGCCACACTCTGGCAAATAAGAATCTCTCTCAGGTATTTGGAGAGAAGATGTTGCTGGTATGAAGGATCTCTGTTGACAGTGTAACTTGGGTGTGTTATCAGGGGAAGACTACCTTATTGAGGACCAAGATTGAAGGGATGTCAGGGTGCTGAGCCAGGCATTTAAGCACCTCAAAGTCAAGTCTGTTGCATGTCCACCTGTCTGACACATCCACCATGATTACCACTGAAAAAAGGACACAATTTTCTTATTAGAAGAAAATCTCAGCACCATGTTTCATTCTTCAATCAAAAAGAACACTGCAGTTCAGGCTCAACTATGTAAAATTGTGTCATACATAGGTCAGCTTCTTTGACTGCGTTCCAAGGATCCACAAGCAAAGATTTCTCCAGCTGGTGTCTGTGGAAACACAGGGTTCAAATGTATTACATTGTAAAATAATACTGCATGTAGACTACAGGCTTTCCAAAATGCAAAAAACCCAAAAGAAGAAATCCACCTTTTAACCTTTGATACTGTGGTGAGACCAGGAGTGTCCAGTAAAATCTACAAAACACACAAACACACATGTATTGATTTTGGCTTATAAATGGCTTTATTCAATAATAACAAAGCAGATGTGAAAAAGGTCTTACTATCTGTGTATCATCCTCTGTTAGGACGCCCAGGGCACGAGACCGTGTAGTGTGTACTTTTTTCGACACAGCAAACACCTTTGAAAAAGAATCACTGATGTTACAAATAGAGCTTCATCTCCTCCGTCAGACATACATGTTAAAGCGTGCAGACTTAAAGGTGAAACTCTTGTTAGATTTGGTTGTATAGCTTTTATGGGCAATGTGCCCTTTTTTCTCTTTTCTGCTCTACAGAGAATTACAAAGATTACCGTATGGATTTAAAGTACGTCCAAGAGTCATGTTATCATGTCATCAGGACCTTTGTCTAGTTGTTTGCTTATGGGCATGTAAAAAATAAGTTATGCTACACAACTTTGAGAGAGACAATTAAGACACCAACCTTTCTGCCAAGGAGCTGATTAGACAATGTGGACTTCCCAGCATTTGGGGCACCAAGTACGGCTACTTTCAAAACCTTTGAGTTGTCAGGCTGATCTGGATCTCTCAGTATCAAAGATAATTGTTGACCTAAAAACAAACAAAATTATACACTAGACAGATAATACAAGTAAACGTGACAGCAGTAAGAAAAGGAACTAGAACATCTGATTGATGGCAGGATGACGTTGGCAGATTTCGGAAAAAGAATGATTAGATGAGGGATGTTAATCTCTGAGGCAGTGGTCTGATTACCGCTGTCCGGTGGAACGGAGGCTGGAAGGCGATGAAAATTGCTGTCTGCCTCTGCTGCTTTGCCTTTCATCAGTCTGTTGAGAAATGCCTCTGATGTAATAAAACAAGCAGGAGTGAAGATAAAACTGTTCCTTCCTCCTCGACTGCAGGCAGTATTTCCTGTGAAGACACCGACATCTCCATCACTTTGCTGCCAGCGGGGCAACAACACCCTAATTCTGCCTTCTTGAATGTTAATGGGACACAGTGTAATTTAACATTCAAATCATAAACCCATTCGTAAAATTAATCACACAGTCATCTCATTTGTGATTATGCACATTGAGGAGTTCTTTCGGAGGCACAGAAATTTTACAGAGAGACTTCACACTGTTTTACACACAAAAAAACACATGCCATAAAAAAGTCTGCTGGTTACTGAAGAGCCATAAAGTATTTTACATTGTCATTATTAATAACAACACTTCAACAACCACTTGAACTTTTTTTTTAACAAATGAATGTCAAAAAGTATTCTTTGTCATTCTATATTATTGCAAACTGCATCAAAATTAAATTTAGCAAAAGTTTGGACTTAAATGATGATTCATTTAATAAAAAAAAAACAAGTATTACACATTATTCCATGGTGAAAACAAGCAGTGCTAGATAAAACAAAACCAGAGATGAAATGTAGAAGAAATACATAATCCTCACCTGCATCCGCCCTATCTTTCTCATTAAAAATACAGAATGTGGACATATTTAGCTCTTAATAACACCTACAGTTTAACTGTTTGATACAGGATGCTTCCTACTTCACAGCAAAGTCTTTTCTTAGTGTTTGTGCAGAGGAGGATTCAATGTTTCACATCACACTTGTGTAGGTTGCACAAAGTGAAGCTGACATATATAAGTCTAAACCTTGATTGTGGTGAGTGCTGTCACACTCTTCTTTTTATCACATGAATGTGAAAACAGTCTTAGCATCACATCACATCACATCAACTGTAGGAGGAAGACTTTAAATTCTCCAAATCCTCACGTGTAAATGTACCGTTGCCTTTTTCAAATGTAACAAAATCACATTTTTACCTCATGCATTTGCTTTACTTGTCGTGTGCTTATTCTGTTTCATATCAAACGTTAAAGTTTGAAGTCACATGTTAGCATACAGGCTCCAGAGTAAAGAGGTACCCTGATTTATTATGCCATTTTGCTTCCTAAAAAAAGTCAATATAGCGTTACGTTTTTTTATCTTCAGGACAAATTTTCCTATGCAGTGTATATCTCATGTATTGCTAGCAACTCAACATGTTTCCAAGCTAAAAAACAAGCCGTAGAGGATGCTGTGAGTGACTGACCCGCTGTGAGAAACCATGACGCACTTTCCTGTCGAGCAGAGGCGAGCACGCGTCCGGAGAGGACGGCGGAGTCTCTGAAGAACCGAGCACAAACTCTGAGAGCCATTTAGTTCTAATTGCTGTTTCTGTTGTATTTCAGCTGATATGACAGTGTTTGTCGTTTTAGAGGTGAGTCGCTTGTTTACATTCACATTGCCTACCGGGCGACACCATGTTGCTTAGACCAAAGAGAATCATCTTCCGCTTTGAAGAGTGCCCTCACAGAGGTCTTTGGTGGTGGCTACACTACCCCCTAGCGTCCAAGAGTGAACCACAATATATTTTTTCATCCCACAAACTGTCTGTCACGGCTGTAAGACTCACATTAGTCCCAAAGTGTTGGTCTTCAAAGCTTTAAAAGTGAAACACCAGTTAAACCAATTTTGTCAGAAGGAACTCAGACTGGAGACCATCCTATTTAACATGGTTTGAGTTTAGTTATTAACCTGTGTGTGTTGATTTTGAATTCCCATCTATGTTACTCAACAAGCACCACATATAAAGGCTTCAGTATCTTGATCAAATCAGATGGATTACTGTCTAAGTGACCATGAATCATTGCATGAGAGCAAAACACTAAGGAAAGAAATAAAATTATAGACTGTGATAGAAAGATGAATTAATTTAGATTAGCTAAAGTGGGTAGAGAGAGGAAATTATTTAATTGGACACAGCTACAGGTCTTAAAGCCATTTTTTCATGTAAGATAATGATATGATTATTTGTCATTACGCTACAAGTGCATGAGTATGTAAAACAACTCAATAAATTAAAAGCAAGGCTTCATTTTACAGCAAACCCTCAGTAACTCCCAGATGACTCCAGGGGCTCCAGTCTGGTAAACACCTGTTAGCAGGATATTTAGAGGCTAAAATCAGCCAATTGCAATTTTAAATCAGCTCATCACAGTGCACAAAAACATCTGCCGACATGAGCAACTCGCTGTTTAAAATGGATGACAGTGCTCAAAGGATCTTTTGGCTCGGGGGATAGTCTCTAGATTACTTTGTGAGGGATGGTTCGCCTATAACTGCAAATCAGATTGCACCGTGCAGACTTTTTCTTTCCCTCTTGTCCCCTGAGTACTCAGAACAGAGCTTATCCCTGAGGGGGCTTGGAGCACAGTTGTGACAATGTTGTTGAGGATATATCGAGCATCCATGCTTAAAGCAATGTGCCAACCCAAGGAAAACACTGCATGCTCACACTGTGTAACTCTTCAGCATTAATTCACAATGACAAGCTGATATAACAACTTGATAGCCAGCAGGTCTGTAAGGTTAATCATCAGACTAAAAGGACACTGTTTGCATATTGATTGATTACTGTAACATGTTGTTTTCATTCTGTACGGCCAAGCCAGGCAGAGCAGATGTCTCCCCGTAGTCCAGCAAACATGCCGGCTGTTTGTTAGTCCTCGAGGACTTGCTCAGGGGGAACAAACACCTCCACTGGGGAGGATGATGAAGGATATCAGGTAGCTCACAATCTGTCATCATCTAAGTCTAAAAGCTCAGCAGCAATGGAGGGGCAACAAAAATGGAGCTTTTAGCAGACACTTACTGCCGAATTCCAATTGAACCAGAAACCAAAAGGATATTTGAGGATCAGTAATGTTTGAACTTTCTCTCTATCTGCCTCCCTCCCACTCTCACTCTCTCCTTCTCTCTCTCCCTCTCAAATTCATTCAATGCCTTTTCTCCCTCCGGGCTTTCCTCACATGGCCATTTCACGTGGGAGTGTATCAGAGTTCTTTCTATGACTGCATTAACTTTGGCCTTCAGAAAGAGCTCTCTCTCTTAAAAAAAAGACAAAAAGGCTTCGCCTGCAGACCATTTAATCATAAGCTGTAGCCCACTTTGCCACTTGAAGTGCACTTGCCAATGAGATTCAGCATGGTGTGATGGAAAACCTCCCTCCGCTGCTGCAATTCAGTGCGCTGTTGATTCCTAATCAATCTTGATTTTGTAATTTTAGCAGCACAATTTGTATTAATGGAGATTTGATCAAATCTTCCTGAATTTGAAGAAGCTGCAGCTGAGGTGGGAGATGTCAGACACAGACTTTCTGCTTCATCAGGTTTTGCTCGGGTAACCTGATCTGCTGATATCACTAGCTGGGATTAGACATGTATTAACTGGCAGCTTCTACGCTGCTAGTAATATCTGGCTGCTCATGAAGAATAACAAAGCTCAGGGAATAATGAGGACGAGCCATGGGGGCATGTCAACAGGGAGCAGAGGTGGGAAAAAAAACAATCTGTCAGTGCGTCAGAGCATCCATCACTCAATCACCACTGATTGCAGTCAGAGGCGTGATGCTGCACAGCTGGCTGATTGTCTATGAAACAGCCGCTTCTGAACTTTTAAATGCCGTTGACTCCGATGCAGATATGTTCGTTAGTTGTACAGGATTTCACAGACTAATAAATGGCTGGATGAATTTCCACATTTGATGAATGAGAAAGCGCTGAGATTTAACTGTAACGTCTTATGTGACATCCTGAAGGTCCCCCAAGGTCCCTTGTTCCGGCAATCACTGCTCCATACGTCCTTGCTCAGACTGCTTCATAAAAGAGGTGATTTAGCTCCCAAACTACCCATATAGGTCACACTGATGCTCTGATTGTACAATCTCTCTCTCAGTGGGGGAGATAAAGGGAAGAAAAAACTTTTATTCATTCTAGACTTGCAATCGATGTGACTTGTCTGTGAAGTGGATCAATAATGCCTCTCTTTGAATCATCAATCACGTCAGTGGTGAATTTAAAAAGCGTAATTAGGAACAGCGTTCTTAAACATCCTGTATTGATGTCTTCTTTGGTATGGAGAAAGACACCATTCTGCATCATTAACTTTGTATTATTGCCTCATGGAGCCTGCTGCTACTACTTCCCCACCTGCTGAAGTCAGAGCGCCGTGTGTGATTGGGCTTTCAGACCAAATTCTCCCCTCTTTCACTTGCTGATGGGGGAAGCGAAGCTTGCAGGCCTAAATTGTCTGGAGTATTGTAATAAGCCCAGCCCATACTGGAACCCAGTCTGTGGAGTTACCCTTCACAATGCCTTTTATCAGAATTGTTTGTGCAGTTGAACATGTGTAATTTTCTCTCCAATCATCCTATTTGATTACCTATGTGCAGGTTCTAACCTGACATGACATTGCACAGCCATGAGCACACATTCTCCAGCATTCCCATAACTTGCCACAACCTTCTGAGTTGTCCATCTGTCTCTCTCTGGTAATAAAATGGTATCAATACTGCGGAGAGGGCAGGTGGGTGGTTGTAATGGAGTAATTTATTTTAGTTGTCACAGAAATATAAGTCTTTGATTAGAGAGCTATACACATCAGGCTACACAAATAGAACCTTTCATCAAATCACAAAGCATGTGACACTATTGACCGTGGAGTCGTCTCACAGAGTTTTATCTTTCCCAGCAAGATTCATAAAACAATATAAGAGGAGCACAATGGTGCCAAATGCAAGGTAGTACAGCTCAAATCAAATTTTGTGCACCAAATTAGTAGGCCTATATGGGCCAGTAAAACAGATAAACAGGCTCTAGTAATTTTGAGCAGTTGAGATGTTGATTAAAGAAATATTGATCATCATCATTTGATGAGAAACTGAGTGTTTTAGAGATTTGTAACATCCTCACTACAAGTTTGGTGGCTCCTCTGTGATTTTTTTTCCAGTCTTAGAAATTAAAGGCTCTCCTTACTCAGATTACAAAACAGACTGTAATGCATATTTCCCAAGCACCCCTAAAGGTATAGCCATTCAGATAGCATTGATTTTAATTGATGATGCTGATGAAAAATCATCAACCTCATTTGACTGAGATTAATTAAATGTATAACACTGTAGGTATGAAATTGTAAATCATGTTACTTAGGCTTAATTTCCTTGTTTAAGAGTAAAGTCTGGCTTGTTGTTTGTTACAGACAATGTTCCTTGCTGAGTAACAAACCCCCCAAAAAACAAGGGAAAAAAACAATCAATTGGTGTAGAACAAATGCAGATTCTTTCATACGGGGCACAATGGCTCACTGACTGGCTTGATAAGTATATAAATAATGTGAACTACAGGCTATGGCCTTCACCAGATTTAATTCTCACTGGACACATATTAGAGATATCAAAGTGAGTTAGAAATACTCTCTAATATCAGCATCAAATCTCAATTTATCAATAACTATCAATCAGGGATCATTACAGGTGTTCCAGATGTTTTTGGTATCCTACCTCACAGGATACTTCTTTTAGCTTAAAAATGTCAGACAGTTATTGCTTACTGATTAAAATTCGAGACAGTAATAATAATAATAATAATAATAATAATAATAATAATAATAATAATAATATTAATCATAATAATCATAATAATCATAATAATAATGATAATTTAACATGAATACTAATTGTTTATATCCTTAGTGGTCAAAGTATATCCAATGTTGACTATATATTTAATATCAGATAATTAAATTGATGAAATATCAATGCATCAAATATCATGAAATCATGATATAGACTCTTTTGTTTTGCAAAATCTTCATCTTCAAAGCAACTAGTGACAATAGCTCTCCAATAATTTCAGTGGTGTAAAAATTACATTTCCCTTTTACAATACATGAGATAGAAATAAGAATAAAATAGAAATATTAATTCGTTGATGTGCCCCAAAAATTAATTCCGCTAAAGTAGAGGACAGCTAGACTTCATGTGTTATATTTTAAGTGGATTTAAGTGGATTGGATTATATTTGTATGAGGAGCTGTAACAATGATGAAACATCTGCATTTAGTTTGTATTCTTCCCATTTGATCTTCCACTTGGCTAACCAAATTAATATGAACTCTGACGTCCAATGAAGTTTCGCACTGACTGTACCTTTAAACCACTCGGTCGTCCTGCGCAGCGCAGAGCGCAGTCTGGAACGGTCTCCGCTACTGCGCATGCGCCGGAAGTTGCTGCCGCAGACAGCAGCAGCAGCAGTGATTCGGCAGCGCAGGGCAACGGGAGAAAATCTGTCTGTTTTAAACCATGGCGACGTACTAAACGATGCCTTTCGCAGAGGTAAACGGAGAGTAAGTAGTTGTATCTTGATAACACGCCTTCCGCCTGATACTGCGTGACATCCTCTCAAATTGTGGCATTAATATTGGGAAAGCTTGGGAAGGCAACAATGGGACTGTGTATGTTTCAGGCTGACTGGCTAGGTTAGCTAGCCAGGAGCCTGGGCAGTCAGCTGGCACACTGACTGGCAACATGCAGGTTTATTGCTACTGTACTGCCCCCCTGTATTGTCTATCTTTCTGCTGCAAGCCCTTACGGCTTAACTGTCTTCTGCGTGCCAAGCACATTTTATTTGGGCAGTAAAATAGACATAAATTCATGCTCAGACCTGGTGTTAACTGAATGAAAACTGGGCTTTTGTTGTTTGGCTGGTTAGCTTGTTGTTTTTTCGCAATATGACAACTATCAGTTAAAATTAAGTGGCGCTCAATTTGCCTGTCAAATGACCGTCATGAGTATAACATCATCATTAAGATTTCTATTATAATACAATACATAATACAAATAGCTCTGTGTCACCTCTCCCGAGGAATGACAAGTTGGTTTCCTAGAAGAAACCAGCTGTAAATGAAGTTGGAAGTGTGGTGATCTTATGCCATTCCCGGCTTTCAAAGTATGGTATAGCTGTCACCGAGTTGTCTCCCACTGCCAGTATCCGATATACACATCGGGACATGCGTGCATATAACCAAATTTAGCCCGTCGGTCGTCTTCATTTGTTATACAGATGTTGTGCACGCTTCTTGTTCGCCTGTGTGTCTGCAAATAGCATCTCCTACAGTAACGACAGAGGAAAGTGTTTCCACCTGCAAAGGCAAGTGTTAAAGGTGATAACAAAAGGTTGACGTCACCGGGCTCATCCTGATCCTGCCGCACAACCTCGACCACTGAGGAGGAGGTGGTGTTGGAGGAGGAGGAGGAGTAGTTTCTTAAGAGTAGAGCAGCTTTTTGCCATAACGTCTAATGGTTCGTGTCTGGAAGGAGAGGGTCTATCTCTGATCAAATTTCGGCTTTCCTAAGGGCACACTTAACTAATGGGATCCTATCGATGTTTCTCCCCCCTCCAAGCCTGATCTTTACACGGCGGAATGTTAATGTTGCCACAACCTGTCTGTGTTGTCTTAGGCTGCTCCGAGTCTGGTTTTATTGTTGTAGTCGGTCTATAATGTCATGGAGCTTGACGGATATGATTAAAAAACTCCCCGCAGTAAAGCAACACTTGTGTGACTGACTGGAGCATGGAAGTAATCGGGTTTACTCTGCACATGGTAAGCTGATAAAGCTGTGAATTGTTGTGGGGAAATGTCGAGAGATAAAAACTGTTTTGTCTGCATTTGCATGGGCATTTTTAATTGTTTAGTGAAAAGCCACGATCTTACCTTTTACAATAACAATGGGGAGATTGTTTGTTTGGTTTGTGACAGCGGGGAGGATGTACTCAGCGGCTCTCAAACAAGAGCCTGACATTAGTTGCTCAAAAGTACAGTTTTGCAATGTAGCTTTCTTCCCCTACGTTTTCCAAAGAGCAGATAATTAAATTTTAGACCTTGTTGTCTGGGAAACTCAGGCCCTTCGACTCTGCAATTATCGTGTAGAAGGAACCCTTTTTGCATTGGGGTGCTATGTTTCCCAGCACAATGAAGATTAATTAGGTCTTAGAAACAAATGACTGTAAGGCCTCTCCCCATCTGTAAAATGCAGTTTGCCTCTAACGACAGCAATCTGACAGATACCTAGAAAAATGAGAGTAAAATGCTCCAAATTCACTGTAAGATATTGCAATGCAGAAGCTAACAGCAGTACAGAATTTGCAGAGTTGTATAGCTTAAAGTTTAATGTTCCTGCTCTAGAACATTTACTTCTATTCAATTCTGAAAATGATTTGAGTTTGCTTGCACTTATAGTGTCTGCAGATGCGCCTGAATGTCAGGAGCACCTGGGTCATTAGTTCATGTCATTTCGGTCAGCATTTTAGAAAATTACAGCCTTCTGCCAAATTGAAATACCACTTGAATGCACGTGTTAATTAGATCTATGCACGGCTTTTTAAAGCATCTGTTCTCTTCTGCTCATGAGTCATATGCTGACTCTTTGACCTGTCACTGCAAACCCTTGAGTCTTTACTGAGGGCAAACTGACAGGAAGGCAAGTTTGCATTGTTTTTTTTAGCCAACCACTTCCAAATATATCGGAAAGCATTGGTTTATATTATGGGAAGAGGAGAGTGATATCCTATAAAACTTGTGTGTAGCATTGTAGCTGCTAAAATCTCTCAGTGTACAGTTGCCTATAGATGAGGTTTTTCAATTTAAAAATATGTATTGAAGAAAACATACACACCTATGTATTAAAGCTCACTTAGTGGAAGTTTTAAAGTAGTAAGGAGAGTACAGTGTGAATGTAAAATTCACACCCACACAGTTTTCTAGATAGTAACCTCACTGTATTAAACTTTTCTCTTGTAAGCAAATGGCAAAGCAGATATTGGTGAGTGAGCATCTAACACTTAGTCCTGGATGTTTTGTGTCACAGAAGGTTCTGCATGTGACAACCAAACTGTCTGATTCCCAACATTGGGCTTGTCTCAGACAGCAGTAATAAGAAGATAACATCAAAGCTCTGCTTTATTTCTTAGAGACTTCAGAGCAAGACTATGAATAACAGATCACAAGGTACAAAGTATGAACCAGAGAACTTGAGCAGGTTTTATGTTTCAGCTGTTGTTGGGATTCACAGGGAGCTCATTAAAGTACATTGATTAGTTACAGTCCTGATTCTGCGATTGTTGACTGTGAAATGGCTCAGCTAACCAGCATATTTTTGATGCAATGATTTTCTGTGCTAGAATGAGCCACTTGGCTGGTGCTCATTTTGGTTTATTCAAAGCCAGTCATTTGATGTAGCATTTTAGAGACGGTACTTGAATTGGAAATGTGTAACCGTGTGCTCTTTCCAAAGCAATACATTTGTCCCTTTCATATTCCAGCGGGGGCCTGTGTATGTTAAATCTCTTGCAGGTGTTGTCTGTGAATTTTATGAGCATAGCAGATTTTTATTTTCCTCACCCTGATCGTTTCAGATGAGCAGCATTTGTTGAGTATCATCCATTTGCTAAATGAGGCAGCACCCCTGTCCCGGGCAACAGGGCAGACATTTCCCAGGTACCAGTGATCTGCCAGTCGGCTCCACCTTTCAGTCCTCCAGTCACAAGGGCAGCTGTCAGCCCACACACACTCTCCCACTCAGCCACCCACCACTTGGATAGACTTTCAGACCACCCGATGTCTTCTCTAAGCTGTATGAGTTTGGTCTCAGACTGGGAGCAGATGTTTGATAGCTTTGTGTTAGTAGGAAAAGTCAGGAGACCCAGTGTGAGGGTCAACTGCAAGTCAAGCTAGGAGTAAAAGCATTGTGGCCACATGATACAGACACATGTTTAGGATATTGTGGGTAACTTCTAGATACCTCTGAGAACAAGGACTGATCTGCAGTGCTTTGGGTCAGCTGTTACGTGGTACTTATTCTAGTTAACATGGCTTGTTTTATCTTTTGCCAAATGACTGCAGGCGATAGGCCTGATTTGAAGATACACTCTGTCTTTGTTTTCTCCATTTTCGTGTTCTTCATGACTTTTTTTGCATGGATTTGCATGTTAGCCGGCAGGTCCAATTAGGGCAAAAAGCACTGCTCCTGCTGGGTAGTTTGCGTAATCAGCAAACCCAAGGCCTTAAGTCAGGGAGTGCTGCAACCTGACGTTACAATCACCAAGACCAAAAGGCTTTCTGAAATTGTTGTGTCTTTAACTTGAGGGTAATCGGGGAAGAATCTAAGCTACTGGGTGACATTCACAGCAAAAACAGTCACAGCAGCAGGAAGAACAAGGCTTGGTTAGGACAGCATCTGTCTGATCAGGCTCGTCAGAGGCACTGGAGACGACAGTGTGGTTTATCCACCTCCATCTCACAGGAACAGCAGAAGAACTGGGCAGATACTGTTATCTGTTTATGGCACAAGATAAGACTGTCTCACTTGAATCACTGACCCTCCACTGACACCCTCCACCCCCAGTACCAACCCCTCTGTAATAAGAGGTTGCCAGGCGAGTCCCATATCACTCCTAAGTAATCCTAATAGATGCCATTAGCATGTTCATGGTTATTGCTGCAGTTTTCCAATGTCCATGCCAACTATACATATCAGGGCATCATTAGACACAACCAGAGAGGCTCAGACTCTGACCCAGTCTGTGGGTCAGAAAGAATGCCACAACAAAGCACCAGTAAAGCTGGGGGGATATCGAGTGCAGGGGATAGAGAGAGAGTGAGCTCAAAGTGTCATAGTTGGCGCAGACATTAGATAAGGCTAAGCTACCAGAGGATTAAAAGGGGAGGAGATGTAAAATGCTGTTGGCTAATTGGGCTTTATTTTTAATATTTCAGAGGGTTCATTAGAGACTAAATTGGTGAAGGATTTCAGCTCTGACTGTAGTCAAAGAGTCTTTCTGGGACAAACCTTAAACCTGATTAATACATTTTGTTAAGGCACTGAAAGCAGGGTATGGGGTTTTTTTTTTGAGGGTTAGAGAACAGTTGTTTGCATGAATTTCCATCATTTTCAGCGGTTGCATTTTACTATTTTTGTCTCACTGCAAGCCGTATCTTCCTACATCCTCTCTAGCAAAAAGAATGCACTAAATATATTTTAGATATATAAAATCCATGTCAATCCAATGTCAAAGAAAGAAATTATATGAAATTGTAATATATTTTTTTCTTTGTTACCTTTTGCAAGACAGAATAACCTAAAGGATGAAGTTTAGGGTATTATTCAGTTATCTTCTTCAAAATGGCAAACGCTGGGGGGGGTAGGTTGGGCTGACAGAGCTGCTGAGGTGAGCGGCCAGTGGACGGTACTTTGCCATGACCCTTCTCAGTTTATCATCAGTTGCACCACCTCTCCAGGCCTCAGTGTGTGGGTGTGTTTTTTCTGTGTGCGTGCCATACTCCAGAGCTCGAGCGGCGCTTAGAATGGGGTCCTTTATAACCTCCTAACCCTCTGGTCCCTGTTTGCAGCCATTGTTGGTCACTGTGAATGGTATCTCCGTGCCTTGAAAAGTAACCAGATGACATTCTTCCTGTTGTTCAAAAGGGCCCGGGGTTGTGTTGTGAAAAGCGACTGAAAGGATAGGCTAAGACTGTGACCTTCAGAGGCTAATCTCTGGCATGTCATTCAGTGCCTGTTTGAAGCAAATGCAGACCTTTCTCCCTGATAGCAAATGTACCAAGTCAAACAAGGCAGAAATTCCACTTATGTTTTCAACTGTTACACTCAAAAAACAGTCAGGTTATTTTATATTTTTTTCATTAAAACTCCACTATGAAGGAACCAGAGGGTGTTTTGTAGCCCCTGAACTGAATCGTTATTCCAGACAGGCAGTGTGTCTGACACCTACATTGTCCAAACAGTCTCTCCAGCCTGTGACTGAGCCCTCTGTACACAGACCTGTGGCATCAGCAGCCCCTCTGTACTGCATGCTGAAATACCGCCGCTGCTGTGAAAGCATTGGGGATGAAATGCACTTAGTGAGACAGTAAACATTGGTGCAGCTTTCAAACTAGCTTACGTTGTTTATGTCTCCTCCTCTCTGGTGTATTTGCTGTCTTCAGCTGGCTGCATTTCCTGGAATGTGCAGAGATGCAGTTGTTGCTCTGCGGGGGGATGTTGGCTTTAATCACAGTTCATAGTTCAGTCCCATAGTTGGACTCAACTGAGCAGCAATCAGACAGAAGACACTTAATTTCTCTTGAGCTAAAAGACCTCACTTAACATTACTGTTTTTGTGCTTTAAGATGATTTTAACAATATATTATATTATAATATATTATAATATAATAAACTTCCTTGTATCCTTGTATCCTTATATCCTTGTATATTTATTATGAAGACTGTTGATCACACAGTAGGAGCTGAGCTGTTTTTTCTTTAACAATATCAGGTTTTAAATATGCTATTTAACTTTAACCACAACTGTTATATTCTTGACAACACTTAAAGCAAACTCTCAACAGCTTAATTCAATATAGCTACCATGCTGTAGAATTTAATCTAACATTGTGTCTCTCAAAACCCCTTTAACTAGATGCTTTTAGTCCTCGCTGAAAACTAGTCTTTTTAATGTGTTCAAGGGGATTTGCTATTCAGCACGTTAGAATACACTTTGCTGGCATTGAGCAGTCTTTGTGCCTGTCTAAATGATCTCTGAGAGCAGGTCTTTGGTTGGGAACAGCATTTTCTCGGTGCATCCGGTGAATAGCACTCCTGTTTCCTGTGTTAGTGCTGTGCCACCTGTATGGGGTTAAGATTGAGGTCAGACCTCTTGCAGGAGCCCGTTGTCTGGGGCCCCCTTTTTAAGGAACCAGTTTTGCTGGGGACTGACGTGGAAAAGAAAAGCTGTCAGGTTTTTTAGAGCCTCTTTTGTCAGGCATCTTTCAACGATAAATGATTGGCGTATCTCCTGCCATTTCCCCCTTTTGTTTGTGGCTGTTGAGTTGGAGTGCATATAATGAAACTGACCATTATGTGTGGTGTTTGTAGCTTGTGCGTGTCTGTGTCTGTGTGTGTATGTGTGTGCACATAAAAAGGCGAGGTTGTTTACAAAGGAAGCAATGAATTAGAAAAGGAAAATGTCAACTTTTATTATGTTACTTCACAACCGTTTTGCATTAGTCATAAAATATTCCCTGAAGTAGTGTAACATCCGCAAAATGTGATTGAGATCGAGAGGGAGACGGGGTGAGGGCAGAGGAAGAAGGGTGGGCCACAATTTGAAAGGCATACTTGAAAGTACTCGTGTGTAAAGAGTCCTGAGGCAGGTCATGTTGCTGTGTGACAGAGGAGCATTCGTCTTGCTGTGTATCTGACATCCCAGGGTCTCATTGCGAGGGTTTGCCTGCACTGCGTGTCGGCTTTCTGTAATTAATAGCCAGTAGCCCCCTCACCCCATCAAGGAACCAGGTGCTTCTTAGATCTGCTCTGGCATGGAAAGACAGATCATGCACTGGTGGTGGGTTTTGCTGTTATTTGGATAAAACTCACAGATGTCACCAACAAATCTCTCAGTGTATACCTTTCAGCTGACTGTGTACATGCAAACACACGGTCACAGACTCAAAACAAAGAGATGTATAATCATTACTGTGAATTTTAATGGTGCGCTGCTGATAGATAGCTTGTTGGTAAAAGATATGGTTCATTTAGTCTACTGTGTGTCAAGCACCATTGTACTCATGTCCTGTGCTGTTTAGCAGGGCTCGGGGCCCTGACAGATTGCCATCCCGATGGGGAGATTTACCCAGCCAGCACTGCCAATGGCAGCGACACCATCATTAGGCTTTGATCAGCTGCAGTCTGCAAGGGGAAGAAGAGAGAGTAATATTCTTGATCTAATTACTAGCAGACATTTCAGGCGGTGTAATGTGTGATTTAACCTCTTGTCAGAGGCTATAAAAGGAAGCTGGGTTAATCTTCCTGGCAACCTCTTTTCCACGCAGGGTTAGTTCCTTTAAATTTCCTTTTCCCATGAAGCTGGTAGAAACTAGAATGCCACTGCGGTATGCTAACACAACACAGCTGACTTTCTACTTGAAATCTCTCAAGGCAAGAGTTCTCTGACCTTTGAATGTTAGCAACAGCTGGTCTGCAGGAACTCATGCGCTGTGTGCATTTGGAGAATTGCAAGTAGAACAAAAAAGCTGTCCTTTTGACTTCTGCTTCTGCTATGCTTCCTCCAAAAGGATTGTTTTGCAGCCCCCTTTGTCTCTCTCTCTTGTTCTTTCTCTCTTTTTTTTTCTCCATCACCACCCACACACTGCAGCATGATGAGTGCAGGAGACTTGATTGAACAAATAGATTGTAAGTGGAATCGAGGGGTTTGGGTTAATCAGTCAAACATAGTTAAACAATTCTTTGGACATGAAGGGATTAGTCTTGCCTTCGTTGAGCTCATCAGATCCCATTCTCCCCAGTGCTGGCCAAGCTTTTAGGGCCAAGGGCCACGGCCTCTCTGGCTCCATGGAGAAGCACACACGCACCCTCAGCATGCTCCATTGCCTCTGAATGCCCCACCACTCTCCTCTCCCTTTGTTACAGAGTACAATCGGAATGATGGATTAGCAAATTAAATGCAGACCTTTCTATTCTTGGCCATCCTTTCTCAAAGTCTCATTCACCAGATCAGTCACAAACCTACTTTAAAATGGTCTCCAGGTTCACTGTATGTCCTTTAATTTTTTACAGAAAAGTAAGTCTTTTATGCTCAAGTGCGTTCTTCTAAAAACAATACAGTGACTCTCCCCTAACATAAAGTCTCTCTGTATCTTGTTTTTTTTTAAAAACAGCATGACTTCCTCTACATTTTCTTCTCCTTGTATTCTGAGTACTGATCACACTGATAGGAAGTTGCCCTGATATGATGATGTGTTGGCAAGCTCAGTGCACAGCTGCAGGCAGGCTGAGCTCATGCTAAATTAACTGTGTCGCTGTCTCCTCCTCGCTCCCTGAGAGCAGAGCAGAGACCCTGTTGGCCCTCAGATATAACCTACCCACCTGACCTAAGTTCCCTCCTCGTCACCTATGATCAGCTTTGTAGTGCCTTTTACTTTTTCAAACACCATTTATTTTTCTACAGTTTGAATTTTTGACTTTCAATTGGAGTTAACTAGTTACTCTCTTGATTTTGTAGTAACTGCTATAGAGTTTACATTTGTTTGTGTTATGTTTTCCTTCTTTTTTCTACCACTTTGTTAATGTATTATTAATGTCAGGAAGACAGTGCTTCATATTATTAGAGCACATCTGCCACATTTAAACAGGCTAATTGATTATTCTAAAAAAAGAGAGCTTTTTACCAGGTTGCAGCTCAACTGAAAGAAATTGCAGCTTTTCTCCGTCTGATTTGATTGATCTCAAAATTAGTAGTGACATCACTTATTTGGGAACTTTTGATGTGCATTTTGTCTACTGTCAATAACAATCAAATTATCAAGACAAAATATCAGCAGATTAATCAAAAATGAAAACAATCAGTGTTAGTAATAATCAGAATAGTTTCAGACCTAGTTGTAACTGCAGTGGCGCATGCTCAGTTTATCAGTATTAAGCCATCACCCTCTAACATCTATCATGTTATCTTCAATAATGCAAAATGTAATAATATCTAAATGAACAATAATAGGTTTCTCTGCAACTTTTTTTCCCCTAAAGCTGAGAGCTGATGGTGGAATTGCACTTTCTCTTGCTGCACAGTCCAATGTAGATGGAGAATATGTGATATATTTTCGGATATCAGAGGAATCTTGTTTGATCAATGTTACATTATGTTTTTGTTGACTGGCCCTGTATGTCAGCATCTATCCTTTTTTCTTCTGTTTCCCACCAAGGAAAGAGCACAGGCCACTGCTCTCTCTCCCTCCCTCTGCTGCGGTCTCCCCTCCAGTGCTAAGCACATGTGTGTTTTAGTGTGTATTTGTGTGTGTGTGCATGTGTCTGCGCGCATGTGTGTGTGTATATTACTCTGTAGAGACCCCAATTAGCAGGAGTTGCAGGCCTCCAGAAGGTCACTCTCAGAGCTTTGGTGTGTGAACAGAGAAGGGCTGGGTTGGTTAGGAGCAGCTCTGAGAGAGCTGAACTCTCAGCTTCACGCTCACACAATAACCACCTCTTTCTTAAATGAAACAGCAGTTTGCATATTTTCCATTTTTGCATTGCACACAGTGTTGGCAAAAAAGTTGCTCAGGATTTTGCTAAAGGTCAAGCGTTCTCGGTGGACTGTCATAGTATACTGTGACCATATCTGAGAGATCCATTTGTCATTAGCTCCAAAGTCCCCTACTTCATCAGCCCGTGTCTGGTGTCGGCTATCTTGGCCTGATTGATGGCTCTGTCCTTATTGCGGGGAACGGGGGTCGATGGCAAAAAATTTGCTGCTGGGTGCATTAATGCTGTGCTCAATGGCACAGACCTTTGAGCATGCCTCATCAGTCTTGAATCATTGGACGGCCGCAGGAGATCTGTAAGAGCGGGCATGATGCAAGAAAGCAAGAGAGAGAGCGATAGGAAAAGGAGTTTTTATCATCTGGGCCAACTCTATTACTCATATGACTCTATCTCACTGGTACAGGCTAGAAGAAAAGATTGAATATTTTGATTTAAGCTTTATGCATCCAGGATTAGCCACGCATGCTTTGAGTGAAAAATTAGTTTGTCAAAGATGAAATTTGGTGCTGATCCTTTAACCAGTCAAGATCTGCAGCAGAGTTGGATCGGACCTTAACTAATTGTGAAATTCATAGTATGTAACATTTCCACATTTAAATGTCCTAAAAGGTCTGTAACTTTGTTGTGTATTTTGTTGGGTTGTGTACCTATATTATCCCAACAGTTTCCAACAATGTTCAAATTCTGAGAAATCTGTTATGTTATTCAAGGTAACGCCAGTAACACCAGTCAGAGTGTGAGGAAGAAAGTTGGCAAACGTTATTGAACCTGTTGTGAATAAAACTTAAACACATCCCCTTCTCTGTGAAAGTTTCTGTCTGAGTCAGTTAGATAGATTGTTATCTGCAATGGTGGCTGTTTAACAAAGAGATAAACAAATCCCATGATCCCATGCTACCTTGTGTCTTTTACTTTGATTGTTTTGATTGGGAGTCCTCTAGTTGCAGAGAGTACATATTGTGCTTGAATCTATGAGAGGTTATTGTTAGAAGTTTAATATACTCTACCCAAGTCAATCAGCTTTATGAGCTCTGGTATCTATACTGGAAAAGTACTGTATGTTTTTTTACAATCTAAAAAAAGGGATGCAAACTTAGTTTTAAAAAGAATTTTTTGATTATAAATTAAGTTACCAAGATAAGAAATCTGACAATACATGGTGCTGTCCTTTTGATACCTGACACTGTTCAATGCTCACTTGTTAATAAAATGTGTCAGTCTGTACCAAACAAACCAAAGGTTCGATACCCTGCCCTATTGTAACTCAAAATGTAACCGTAATTCACCAAGAGGAGGTTCAAGGGTAAAATAAATATTTAGTTCATAGATTTTCTAACTTTGACATCCAAACATTACTAGTTACAACACAGAGCTCATGTGCAGACAAAGGTGCTAAATCAGTAATTAAATATTCACAAAATGGTGCTTTGGTTGTTATGTAACATTTGGCTTGTTTGCTTTGGTATTGTTGTGATTTGTTTTTGTATATTAATCTTGTACCTGTGTAGGAGTAAAATTTCTGGTGCAACAACAACACCAGTACATACCAACAATATGTGTAGGCTGACAGTCAGATAGGCAGACAGACGGAAGGCCCTGTGAGCCTGGAAGGGCCAGATGTTCCCATGCAGACAAGAAGGTGAGATGTTTGCCATGCCAGACCTGTGTTTGCCTGGCTTTCCACAGAGTCACCAGCTGGCCGCTCGGCGCCCTGAGCTAGTGTCTGCTGGGGAAAAAAACTGGGGGCTGAGAGGCTCTCACATACTGTATACACAGGAGATGAAGGAGAGACCACAAATGTCTTGCGTGTCGCCAGGGGCAAAAGGAACACATCTCACACAACCCTGTCTGGTGGAGAAAGATCTCTTTTATTCTTTGGCTGCTCTGTAGATGCGAGAGGGACTCGTTTGGTTTCGCTTGAGGCCAGACTGAATGTCAGTGCTGCCATGGAGGCGGCTGACCTTACCAGCCTTCCATAGACACGGGATGGAGACGGGTCAGCTTTTATTGAACGTGTACACAGCAGGGTTTGAAATCGGCATAATTTAAGACTTTTTTTTTCTTGTATGGCTGCACTTCTCAGTGCAGCAGAATATTTTCACCAGTTTTGTTCCTTGTGCTTGCATTAAAAAGATCCAGCATTACATCTGAAAAATTAGGCGTCAGGAGCTCTATAAACTAACAGCAGCAAAATAAACTGGATGCAAAATAACATGCAGTTAAAGATGAAGCTGTAGTTTGCTAAATGATTTTCAGTGTTAGTGTTCATAATTTAACAGCAACTATTTAAAAAAAAAATTGCAGTATTTTTAAAGGTGTCACTTTCATAAAATCACAAGTTACAGTTCAGGTGTTTAAACCATAAGCATGTGAGCAATGTCAGCAGTGAATGGGAAGACTTATGACCGCTGAGATTGTGTTTATAATGAGAAATACTAACAGGTTGAATTGTTTGAGTGAATTGTCCTGCAGAGCTGGACCAGACAGAAGTCTAATTTTGGTTTTTCTTTATGTGTGTTAACGGGTATATACAAAGCACATATAAGAGAGGGGCCAGTTAGTGAAATGGCACAGTGGATAAATCTCTCACAGCAGGTCTGTGTAACACTGGAAGCTGTTTTTGTGCGTTAAGCCCTTTTAGGATGATTTGTGAGAGTCAGCGTTCGCACAGTTCTGCCCTAGCAGAGCTGCTCTGACCCTCCTCTTAAATCAGCCTTGCTGCACTTGCTAACAGGCCAGGGCTGGTTAATGCTGGGTCAATAATATGGGTCTGGGTGGGATAAACACAGAGACTTTTCTTTTTTCCCTCTGTTAATCACAGCGTACGTGTCAATAAGAAGAAACTGGAAATACAAGAGGAGGTCATTATTTCTGCAGAGGAGAATCACTTGTGTTTAGCAGGTTTGCCTCTGTAGTTTCCTATGCATGTACATAAATGTGTATGTGTGTGTGAGTGTGACAGAGAGAGAGGTGGAGAACAGCTGCATTGATTTGGTTTTGTTTGCTGAGTACTCAGAGCAGAAATGTAAGCCATGGGAACACCTGGAGAGAGAGGGAAAATGGGGGAAGAGGTGCTGGTGGTGTCAGCTCAGCTATTGGCTCTGAACCAAGCATACATGCACACACACACACATGCACAGCAGTGATGTGTGGGGGCAGCCTGGGATCCCAATCAGCAGCACTTAACAAAGCTTTCCTCTTTCTCTCTTTAATCGCAGTCTCAATTTGTCACTGGGGTGTCCAATTTCTGATAAGCGCTTTGACTGAGAGCGGCGAGGTGGATGTGGGGAGGAACACAAAATGGATGCACCTGCTAACAAATGAAATCAAACCACTCCATCTTCATTTCTCCTTTTTCCGCCAGCTGGAACAATGCTGCCGCGCTTTAGCTCTCAGAACATTGAGTTATTTCCCGCTAACCTGGGAGAACCGCTGGCCTGGCCGACTTACAGTCAAATAGTTAGAACAGGTTCATAAGTCTGCTTTTAAACCTCTGATGGACAACTGGGCCACATTTTTGTTTCAGACCTGAAAGAAATTTAATGTACGAAGATAATTGCATAATTTCTCCTGGCCCCGGTGGATTTTTAGAATGATGAATTTGTCCGAGTTGGAGAGCTCTCATCAACAAAATTAGTTAGGCTATTTGAATTACACAGCTCTCGTCTTTTATGTCTACAGAGCAGGACAAGTATTTTATAAATAAGTTTGTCTTCAGAATCTTTGCAGTAGGTCACAACAGACACATCTGTTTGTTTAGGTTACTTCATCCGGCCTGTTTCTCAACTATGCAATTTCTCACTGAACATTCACAACAGCAAGCAACTTGAAAAACCAGCTGCCTAAAGTCCGACGATTTCTATCACTGCACATACCTCAGCACACACAGGTAGCAGATTTACTGCAGTGTAGTATCTGTTTATCTCTACTGGCTTAACCATGCTGTTTTAGTCCTGAGCCAAACCCTGGTCCTGGCATCTGACATGGCAGCATGTGACTCAGCCCATTGTTGTCTGGTGTGATAGGGGGTTATGTGAAGATAACACCTGCGAGCAGATGAAGGAGCAGTGTTGCTCTCATATGTACCAGTGATGCCTCTTAGATGTGTAATCTTATGGTTACCAGAAAGCTGAAGTTTCTCTAAAAGATAAAGAGTCTTCCATGATGTTTTGTTGTATTTCTTTGATTCAAAATGTTTCTCTGCAGTTAAAATCTGGCGTATCCTAGTTATCAAGCTAGCATAACCTGGCTCTACCTGTGGCAATGTGTTTTTTTTTTCCTTTTGGTTCTGTGATACATCCTTTACTTTGGTCAGAGATGCAATATCTCAGTAACTATTGCAATTATAGTATTTAAATAAATGGATAAATCACCAGACTGTTGTAATTTATTGAATTTTTGTCTGGTACCATGAGTAAGACAAGTTTTCATCTAACTATTCAAATATTTCATGTAACTATTCAGTCAGCATGGTGACCCTGCAAAACTGCTGCATGTTAAGCATTTTAGTTATTAGCATGTTGGCTTTCTGATGTTAACATTTAGTTTGCTACGCCTCACTAGCATGACTGTAGACTCTTAGTCATGTTAAATTTTGCCTCCAAGTGCAGCTACCAAGTCAAACTGATGTAATTGCAGTGCTGGAATGAAACCAGGCCCGGCCTCTGAACATTGTCAAGGATGATTTTAGAAAAGCCTGTGAATAATGTAACTAATTTTATATGTTTGTCAGTAATTAGCGTGAGATTTATTAGGACTGTGAATAAATCAAGTACAATCTCTAGAGCTGCTTCGTGTGATTTCTGCTTTTCTTTTACTACATGTCAGATTTTTTTTTTCCTCCCTCAAGTGGTTTAAAGCTGTCATGTCTGAGAGTAGGCTTGCTTATTCCTCATTGAGGCATGCCCAGCTTCTGGCTGCACTCTGGATGGATTTGCAGCAGATAAATAAATAACTAGGCTGGCACTGCTCACTTTGGATCCCCTCTGTTTTGGCAGGCCATCCACACTGCATTTTCTATCAGGTGTAAACATGTCTGTCAAACAGCACAGCCAGGGGCCCCAGCATTTTGGCATTCATGACGCCATGCATGCGGCGCTGCCAGCCCTTTCTGTCTGCCCACCTGACCTTGGCCAGGCTTGACATGACTGAGCACACTTAGCTCTACCTTCCACATTTGTAAAGCTCTTCGGAAAGCCAAGTGGGCTTAAGTGGCTGTGAGTGATACTAACCCTAAGTTGAAGAATGAACCCTCGCTGACTGTCTCTGTTGTGGTGGACGGGTAATGGCCATGACATAGCTCTGGCAAAGATAGCCAGGCCAGGCCAGGACACTCACTGACTAATATCTTCTCATGCCCTCAAATCGACACCATTACTGCCATTTTCTCCGCTGTGAGAAGTGCTGGGCAGTATCCAAGAGGGCAGGCTGCTCTAAACCACTGATGTAAAGACAAGAGGGGAGGAGTGAGGTCAGTTTGATTAAAAAAAAAAAAAAAAAAAAAAAGGGGCTGTTGGAAGTGTTTTTCCTTGTCATAGTTTCATGGTACACAGCTCCACTAAGAGCATCTGTTCTCATTGTGAAATCACCTTCCCGTATCTTGTATGCAAAGTTTTAGAGGATCCAGCCATGGACTGTGCATTATTCCAGGGGCATGCTATCTCTTCGCTCCATATCCACCATCCCACCTCAGGGAACTGTCACTTTTTCATCAGTTAGTTACTGAGCATTCAGTAACAGTACAGCCTCACAGTTGTTTCACAGACCCCTCCCTCCCTCTAAAGCAGAGTAGTTTCAAGTAGCTGTCTTCCTCTCTCTCTCACTACTGCAGCAGTTTCCCTGTTTGACAGTTCTATCCCTGACACCCCCAGACTGGGAAACCACTATTTTACAGACCCTCAGTTTGTGTGCAAGTTTGGGTTCAGGTTATTTGTCTTCTCTCCATTTTTACCCTAACCATCATGGTCGTCTCTCACTTTCTCGTCCCAGTTGATGAGGGGTCTCTGCCGACTGAAAAAGCAAAGGGCTTGTCCCTAACGCCTCTGGATGTGCTGGAGTCATCAGGATCCATTGTGTTAGACTGTGAACCAGCCTGTCGTAGCCTAACATGCCCGTGGCCCTTTGCTAACAGAAATCCTTTTCTACCTCTGCTGTTTGTAAAGCCTGATGGGCCATTGAAGGCCACACTGATGTTTCATTTCTTCCTCTAACGTGCTTAAGAGCCAAGGCTTTTTTCCCCTTTCTTTTGACAGAACGCTCTGGCTTGGTATTCAAGGGTAAAAAGCTGTTCTCCTCTTCCTGCTCCTTTTCTTTCTTTACCTTCTATTCAGAGACTCGCCTTGCAAAGAAAAGTAATTTCACTCTCTCTGTCCCTGAGAGAATCAACACAGTGAAGTTGCATTGAATTTCTACTGCAACATTTTTTCTTGGCTCTATTTCAGACCCATAACCTGGGGGTAAACATGCAATTAAAATAACAGCAGCCTGCTTTCTCCTCCACTCCTCCTCTGCTTCAGCCGTTAGCACAAGCAATGTACAACATGGTAACTTGGTTCTCCTAATTGCTTTTGCTTTTAATTGGTATAGAAGAGGTGGTAATATTCAACCAGCAACCAAACACACGGCTTCACCTTTTTTCCCCTTTATTATTTTTCTGCACTAATATTGTTGTACATGTTTCCTTCTAATGAGCTTATTTTTGGTGCACAGTCTTCGCTTTTACTGCTCGTGGATATTTAAACAGACAATTTCCTATGTAATTAGCATGATGCATTTCCCAAATTTCTGACAAATGCTGATTGGTTGATGAGGAGGATAGTGATGAGAAGATTCAGCATAAATGCAGTCAGCTGGTCTCATTTTCTAAATGGCTTCCATCCTCTTCCTTCTTCTCATCTTTGCACTTTTTTTAACTTTCAGACGGCTTTATTTTTCTCTTTCCCCACGAGGAATGAAAAGAAAAATATAGGTCAGCTTTTATGGGAGCAATTTGACACATGACACAAGCCATGCGCATCACTTGCTCAAGTCCTGCTTTGTCTGCTCGTCTTTATTTGTCTATAATGAAAGCCACACAGCTATTCGCACACTTTTATTACTGTTCTATAAGTAGCTTGTGTAGACTTGCCGAGTCACGGGGTCCCCCTAATACTCTGAGAACCCTGTGGTGTCTGTCTGCATGCGGCCGACCGTGTGAGACACCTGGCCGACCTCCACTGAGCCAATCCCCACTCCACAGGCCTGCCCAGCTGGCTCAGCCTGGCCTCCACAGACGCAACTCTGTTTCCACTCAGGACAAGAGGAGCTGTGTTTCTCTGCATCACAAAGGCTACTAAGCCACTGGGATAGACACCTATTTGCCTGGATGTACGGATGGCTGGAGAGTCAAGCCCTATCCCAGTCCAGGCTAAAACCCCTGCATAGTGTCAGAGGGCAATTAGAGAGGCCAGCAGCGGAGCCAGTCACATGCCAATTACAACCTGAGAGGAGGCTCCTCCAATTTTAGCAAGCTCAGTCCCTGTGTGGACTCGACACTATCAGGTGTAGTCATCGTGCTCCTGATACAAATAGTCCGTGTGTTGAAAAAAAGCCTCTGTGGGGGCGGGTGCCTTTGTAGAGAGTGCCAGTGTTTGGCGTGTGATGTATATTTGAAGTCGCTGTGGCAGCGGTGCTGATACGCGAGTCAGTAGACGTCAGGCTTCTGTCTGCTGGGTTTCATCTCCTCCTGCTCTGCGCTGCAAAGCAGAGTGTCAGCTGGGGCATTACCATAGGCTGACCTTTGCCGCAGCACTCCCCACTGCACAGCTTTCTGACATTCAGGGGCGCTGTGGGGGAGGCAGGGAGGGGGTGGGCTGATGGCCTGTTGGCTGTTTTTTTGCCTGTTGTGTGTTGATGTGTGTGTTCTTATAACAAATGGACTGACAGTTTATGCTGGTGTTTTAAATTTTTTTTTCCCCCACATCATTTCACTCTCCTACCACCGTTTCGCTTTTGAAATCCCTCGCAAAAAGACACTGTTGTATTTGATATTTAGTTTTCCTCCACCCCGAGCCTGCCTGTTGTCAAAGAGATTGCTGTTATCTTTGTGTGAAATCTTGGCACCCTGATAAATGAGAGAGAGCTGGATATCTTGCCTGCTGACATTAAGGCGCTATGTACCTAAAATCCTTCCAAGGCCAAGGGAAAAGAATAACATATCAGGCCAATTAAAGTTAATGCATGGTGACACGCTGAATCGAGGGCAGGGATTGCTGCCATATGGCGGTCCAGGCTGTAAATCAGAAAGCAGGGGAAAGGGAGGAGGATGAGAGGAGTGGGAGGCTGGGCAACAGAAAGGGTGACGCAGCACCAACATCCCCAAATCCTCAGATCTGTCACAAGACTTCAGCTCTGCCACCCACCACTTTCCCCCTGTACCCTTTTCTCCCTTCCTCCCCCCTGCCGCCCTGCCCCTGCAGCACCCCAAGGTGCAACGCTCTCAGGTATCTGTGTAGAACTTGGCAGCTTCATTAAGGCTTGTTTTTTCGCCTCTCGCTGGGAGGATTTAAATGAGCTGTCATCCTGACCTTTTTGAGCTCCTGCTTTTTAAAGCAAGTTCAGCCTCCCCACCACCCCAAACCTGCCACCCGTCTTTCTCTCTTTCCACCTTTCTCTCTCGCTTTGTCACTCTTTCCTCCACTTGTCTCGTCTCCCCGCAGGGGGGAAGACACTTTTAAGCCATCACCCTGCGGCAGACAGGCATGCCAAGGTTGTTTTGTGGGTAATTGCCTCTCTCATAGACGCTGTTTGTCTGTGCACACTTGCCGCCCTCTTCTGATGCCACGCAGCAGAAGGGGAGGGCACGGACTCTGTAGACTTAATTTGCTCCCTGACTGTTCTTCAGTGCTGATTAAGCAAGCATCTGTGGTGTTTTGAATACAGCAGTAAGCCTAGTGGAGCATGGCTAACATTTCTCCCTCTCTATTACATCAGGTTATTGCACAAAGTGGCAGGCATTTATTGGAGCTGTAGCCCTGTTTATTCATTTCTTTTCACCACAGCCGGAGCCAGTTCCATTGTTTAATGTCCCCAAAATAAAGGCCTCTTTGAGGTCTAGAGGACTGCAGTATTGATCAGAGACTCACTAACTTGTCAGTGCCGGGCCTCTTGAGTGTGTTCTTTTCGAGTGTACAGCAGTCATTAATTTCCTCCGCCATGGTCTGGTGGAGGCGGAGAGGTAAAGCACAGGTAGCAAGGTCCAACTAGCTGACTAACATGCAGGGAGAGGAGGGAGAGTCGATTTAAAGCCGCCAGCCCCTCAGGCCCAGTCTGCCCGCTTTACTTCAGCTGTTTGATGTTTAATTGAAGTTGTTATTGGCATCAAATGTCACCTTACCTGATGCTCCAGGTGTGAATCAGTTTCTAATTGAAAGGTAACTATGTCTCCCTCAGACCTGTGCCTCCAGGGATCGTCCACAGAGTTCTATTAGTCTGGACCCAGCCTCTGTATCACCACGCACCATGTGCTGCCTTGCAGTTATGTCTGACTGCTGACCTCTCTCTCTCTCTCTCTCTCTCGCTCTCTCTGTCTCTCTATGCAGTGTGAGGAGAAGTGTGTGTCCCATGTTGCATTAGTGTCTGTGTGAAATGCTGGCCTGTCTGCCAGGGCCAGGTGACCTCCCCCTCCAGCTTCTCCCCCACACGCAGATGAACACTGGACTTCAGAAATGTAAGTATTGACACACACACACACACACACACACAATTAACTATCACCACCAGCCCACACAACCAACAAGCTGTTACAATCCTGCTGCCCGCCCCTCGTCAGATGCCCATGCCAACCCTGGCCTGGTTCTCTTCTGCAGCTCTGTGTTAAAACCAGAAAGAGAGAGAGAATATTTTTGATCTCCAGGACCATAGATCTCCCTTCAGTGGAAATTAGGATGAACTGCACCATTAATTTTTTTTTGGATGAACAGTGAACTGTCCCTCCTCTCTCCCTCATTGCTGCTGATCTGTAAGCCACAAGAGTGCAATCTAGTGTTCATAATATACCCCACTCACCACATTCGTGTGTTAGATTTGAACCGTCTTGGTGACTTTTCACCGTCAGAAAAGAGTCGGTCCCTGTCCGACTCGCAAACAGATTGTGACTGAGTGTTTTTGCCCTTGTGATCTTGTGATGCGAGTGAATTTAAGACGCAATCTGTTGCCCTGGTTTAATGACAGACTACTCAGAGCCAGCCCAGTTAATTTAATGTGTTTGAATTTCACAACTCAAGTGCTGACAAATTTGGACTCTTTATGGTGTGAGGCGCTGCAGCAGGAAAAGGAGAGTTCAAGTCGGCAATTACCAGTAAGAGCTTAGGCAGGATCTGGATCTGACCAATGAGACTGGAGGAGATCAATGTAAGACAAACTGATGAATAGTAACAGTCAGTCAGTGTTCTATAAAACACTTTGTGCTTCTATTTTAAAAATTAATAAAAATTTAAATGATTATTTAACATGTTTAATATAGATTTAATAGTATACTAACTTTCAGTAATAATTTGGTCTCTATAATGCCTACACACACTCCTCCTTGCAAAAACTGTGCCATCAGTTTCTTCTTCTCTCCTACAGTAAGCTTTTTAGATACACCCAAAAGATCAATCACTTTTCCAGACATTGATTATAGCTCATCCAGTTGGTCAGCTTTATTTATTCTAAAAAGTCTACCTCTCCCTTTTCCCTGCTTGTCTCTCCGAGTGGAAACTCAGCCCTGACTTGACCCATTTCTGCAGCAGTTTTTTTTTTCTTTTTTTTTTTTTTGGTAAAATGCTCCGGCTCATCAAGACTGTAATTTCAGAATCACAGTAATCAGCCAACCCCCAGGAGATCAGCAAGCGCGAGGGAGTCTGCTAAGTGCCAACGTCTGTTGCCTCACTCAGGCAGGCTTGTGACATGGTGCAGCCATCAGCTACACTGTTTCTCTGCTCTTTCTTTATGTGACACACTGAGGCACATCAGAGCACAAGGAGCAACTGGAGTTCAATTTGTTTTTCTGCTCAACGCTGTAATCCATTTTGGTGATGGAGCATGCTTCTCACAGCACGGCCAGTCATAGAAGCGTAATTTCAATCTATTTTTTTCTTCTCGTCTTTCTCTTGTAATGCTTTTCCTTTTCATCTGCTCTACAAAGTATCATTAACAGACACGGCGTTACATCAAAAGCTGCAAAGCTGTTTTTCATTTAGACTAAATCACTTTTATCAAAGTGCCATGGCAAAAAGTGAAGTAAGGATATTCTGTCCATAATTCAACCTCTGTAAATCACCTCCTGCATTTCTCTAGTTTGTGTTTCTGTTGTGCTCGAGTTCCCTGTGTGCTTTAACACTCTGCAAAAACCAGGCCTCAGCCCTCAAGTAACACTCTGCCGTCTCCCTCCTGGCTCTTCACAGGACTCCTTGTCTCTGCAGAGCCCCTTCGTGCACCCAGCAGGGAAGATTATTTGACAGCTTAACTCCATGAGAGATATGCTTGACTGCTTTCAGGTGAAATTCATAGAGTAGTTGTCACTTGAAGGGATCTATCTTGCATCTGGTGCAAAGCAGGGTGCAGCACAGAGCAAGTGTCATTGCTAGTTTCCACCTGAGACAAATGCAATTTTCAAGCCCAACGCACACGTTGTGTAAGTAGTGCCCATGTGTGCACCCATGGGCCCGTTGGTCTTAGTATGGGGTCTAGTCAAGGGCATTGCTATCTTCAGACAGCAGAAAGTGATTGTGCAATTGACCAACAAAATCATGGTCTAAAGTCAATTTGTTCCTGCCTTTTAGAATTATTTGAGTCATCACCAGTAAAGTTAGTTACAGTACGTTATTTTTTCAGTGAGGGAAGTTAAAAAAAACAGTGTTCTACTTCATATTTCTGCACAGATATTGTTTCATAATAGAAACTGCAGAGAGCACAAAAGCCTCAGTTTGAGCAGCTTTAGTAAGCAGATGTGCACCCACAGTTTCAGCAAACCAACTTTTATATACTTTGCTTCTTCCACTTTACTGTAGTATCTTATCTTTGACATAATCTATTGAAATGCCCAGCAAATACTGCTACTAATGTGACACAGGCAGGTCTGAAACGTGTTAGATTAATGTCAGAATCTTGCAATAAGTCAGAAACAATAATTGCAACTGGAATTTCACAGAAATGCTGCCGTTGTTTTTGTCCAGAGATGGTTTTGTGTCAGATTTGTTTCTTTGAGTTTATTTAAGACCTGCAGCATCACTAAGCAGCTGAAACGACAAGTCTATCTTTAAGCTGAGTGAGTGATGTTTACATCTATGCATGTGACACAACAGCCATAGCTTCATCTCAAGATCTGATGGTAATTAACATTCTATGTTCTGCTTCACATCTGTTCACAGGTCAGCTGTGACACACAGATTCCAGGTTTTTATAGTAGAATGTTTGAATTGTTTGCAGCTCTCATGGTTCAAACTGTTTGCTTTTCCACCTTGCTGAATCTGCCATTTTAATGGCAACTGCCAGGTGCATGTGCACCTGGCTTTTAAAGGGAATGGGAGATGATACTCTGATTGGTTTAACTCCTATTATGCTCAAAACACACCTATGATTAATAAAGAGACTAAATACAACTCGTTTGCAGACTGTGCTTTACTTTGCACACAGATTATACAGCACTTAACTAGTAAAAGTGCAGCAGAACACACCCTAAATGCACTTGCAGCACACATTTTAGAGGATGTGCTATGGATTCTTTAAGTAAGGCCTGATGTATTTATTGAATAAACTGACAAGTTCCCACGGAATAAAATGGCTCAGATGGACAGTTAACGTAATTAGCCCCAATTTGTGTTCCTAGTTCCCTTTCTTTGTGCACTATCGTCAGTGCTACTCAGTGCACTCTAATGCCGAGTCTTGTGTTACAGAATCTTATCTTCGACACTCTCCCCTCCCTGTATTTTTACCAAGAACCAGGCTGACTGTGCTCTGCGACCTCTCCTGCAGGGTGAATCTGTGCATCGGAGAGTCATTTAAAGTTACGAGCTTGCAGGTTGCTGTCAAAGGCAAGGCCAGAGCAGCTGCTCTATTTATCATCAGGGAGTGGCTGTTAACAGATGATGGCTATGAAATGTAAAGACTGTCAGAGGAGTAGATCAAATGAGAAGTGAGAGCCAGTGGGTCACGTAGAAAACAGCTCATATTCTAGGCAGAAAAACTCAAATACCACAAAGTGGCCCTTGGTCCTTAGTTTTTTCAAGCAGAACAAACAGTGAGTACAGCTGGGCCACTTGGCTGATTTTCACATCTCAGTCCCTACTGACATCGAAGCAGCCATCTTCTCTTCCTCTCCTTAGAATATTTTTCATTTTTCAAAGGGCTATCAGCATGGGACGCTCTGCTCAAATGTCTGTAAAAATGTAAGGGGGTGGCATCATGTGAGAAACCGAATTCACATGTCTAATTTGACGCTGAAGCTTCAGACCTAATTTCCTGCTCTTGTGTGAAAATTGCAATTTACAGCAGCATGAGCCCCTGCCCCCTGCTGCTTAAACCTTGTTCAATAAAAACAGTAGTTTGAATAAAAGAAACCCTAATTAGTGCCTGCTGACTGTGCACTTGTGTTCCAGCTAGCTAGCTAGCAGCGGGGTAATTAACGCATGGCCAGACTGGCCTCTTTCCCCTGCTCCCTCCCTGGGAACGTGCTTAGCTGAAGATCTGAGAGATGATATGCTCACAGCCGCCTACAAACTTCACTCATATCCTCATTAACCCTCCCTTGATGCTTTAAGCTCTTCAACTAATCCAGGTTGCAGGTTAAGGTTGAAATGCTAATAAGCTACATTTGCTTACTAGCACACATAATCAACGGCTGCCAGAACCCTCAAACAGACGTTAACAGCAAGTGGTAGATATTATCCACTGTAAGGGGAAACTACTCTAAACAGTAATTTACCCATTTCATTACACATTTTACAGCAGTTCTCTTAAACTCTTCATTCTGATTTGCTTTTTTTAATCCCAAAATGCCTGCCTAAGCTTTGTTAACAATGTATAATCCCTTTTCCAATTTAATGGATTGGTCAGTTTCCAGACATTGACATTGCTTTTTTTGCTACTTGCCTGAGTCTTACAACTTAAGTATAAAACTCATTACGCAATTGCTACTGGCTAGGAAATAACACACGGTTACACATTTTATTTGTCTGCTGTTTGTCTTGCTATGTCTAAAAGACAGTGAATGCTATTTTTCTTTCTGTCCTTAAAATTGTATGTTCTTACTTTCCCTTAATAACAATACAAAACTATACACACATTTACATTAATTTATCATTCGGTTCAGGTAGTAAGTTGACCTCTGCTCAACTTTTGGCAGCAGGCCCACTACTTTTTTTTATTAATATTTTGCAAAATACTCTGCAGTCAAAACCAAAAACCAAATCTTGTTTTTATTTATTCATTTTTTTTTTAGCTCTTTGATTCTGTAATGATCAATTAGTCTTGCATGTGTGTATTAATTACCCCATTTTATATGTGTTCAGGGGGTGTTCACGCTTATATCCCCATAACGTTTGTCTGCAAAGAGCAAACCCTGACAAATGATGTTCCATTTAAAGTTACTCTGGTCTTTGATATTCAGTCACACCATCCACAATCCTGGTTTCATCCAGAAGATCTTATTCCTGTGAAAAGCTGAAAGATGTTTTATTCAGTGCAACAGCTGATGATACTCTCTTTCCACCTACTTATAAACTACAGCTGCATTTACATAAGGTTGCAGACCAAGAAGGCTGTGCCAGAATCCAACAATGTTTATATACATTTAGAGACAGCATACAAGCTGTATGAATCAAAGTGTAATGTTATTGTTTGAAATGGAAGTTATTGCACACCACATGTAACCTATTGGTAATGAAAACTAGTATGTTATTGCTAACAACTGCTTTTATTTTTTTAGTCTGCCTCCATGTCACCATATGTAAAAATTATTTCCTACAAGGTCATTAATCAATACCTGTGGTTGACAGGTGAAGTCCATCCTCAGCATGTGTGTGAACTGGTGTGTAAGTGTTAATTTATCTGTGTTTGCTTACCCTGGCATTTATTCAGCGACAGACATTAGGCCTCAGTCATGGCGGGTGTCGAGCTCCAGCTCCTTGGCCCAGACCCCTGCATTAATGAGGCTGCCATCAGCAGGCTGAGCACTTAGTCACAGCAGCCCCCTGTGTGTCGCCCCATACCGGCCCCGCACATCGCTGCCCATTGTTTCCTGTTCACAAATAAAGCGGGAATTAATTAGCCAGTTGGCACAACTCTTGGTGCTGCCGTGTCAGTGCCCGCAGTTCAGCTCTGTGCCTCATCCCTCAAGCCCAGTCTGTCTGCTGTGAGATTGAGCATAATGGCCATGGCCGCATGAAACCGCAGACCTCTGCCAGAAGTTCAGACATTTCAAATTACTGCTCACTCAACGAGAGAGAGAAGTAGCCTGTATGCCATAATGTCGACATCTGTTTTTACCTGAAATGAAGAGTCATGAAAGAGTAAATTGAATGCAGCTCACTAACTAGTCAGATCAGTGATCCTCTCCATGGATCAGCCCCACTTGGTCCATCAGAGCTGTGGTGTAAGTAGGTCAAACTGGCAGAGCTGTGGTGATGGGGACAGTTAGACGGAGGGAAACGGGGAGAAGAACCTGTCATTCTCTAAAACGATTATCACTGACTTTCATTGTGTTAGCAAAGAAGAGTAGAAGCAAGCACTCTGTGTTAAAATGAAACATGAAATCACATCAACCAGAATGAAAACGGGTACATTATGTACAAGAAGCTGACATATTGGCCAATACCTGCATGAATCTGCCCCACATGTTAAACAGGCTCGTAAATGAAACACACCCTCACGCTCACACATTCACAGACACATAATCATGTTCACATTGTCACTTCGGCATTGTTAAATTTAGCCACGGTGCTTAGCAGGTGTAACAAATGTCTGCGAGCTGAGGCCTGGGGGGTGTTCCCGCAGATCAGAGACGCTGCTGCTGTGTCTGATTACTTGTCTGCTGTCATGGAGCTCTGCTCTCTGCGTCTATCTCTTTCTTTCCTAACCCCCAAAGCTGCCACAGGGACCATTGCTGCCTTGCTCATTTCATTGTTTAGTTTGTGATTCAGAGGTGCCCCCCCCCCCACACACACACACACACACACGCACACACGCATTCTATATATATATTGTTAGCCAGTATGCTGTGTCAATTAAGACCACTAAAAGCTCCTGACCTCGAAGTCACAGACGCCACCACAAAATTGGATTTTAGGGAATGTGTCGGCCGCAATAATTCAGCAGAAAATGAAATTGGAAATCTCTTTGTCCTCATGAGATGGGAGCTGTTAGGATTTTAGGAGAAAAACAGAGAGGTATGGAATATAGAACTCTATCCAAATAACGTTCCTCTCAGCTGCACAGATTAAAACTGATGCGCTTTTTTATGTTGTTTACATTTGGACCAGGATTAAGTTGTCAGTCTCATTATGCCTCTCTCCCAATTTTCTCTATCCTTCCAATTCTGTCTCTTCTTGCTTTCTCTCTGTCTCACCCTTTGACCTGTCCTGTTCTCACCCTAGGGGACACCACACAAAGGATGAGATCCGCTCCGTTTCCAACCCCTGCAGAATTGGATGCATATGCTAAGAAAGTTGCCAACAACCCCCTCACCATCAAGATCTTCCCCAACAGCGTCAAGGTCCCCCAGCGAAACCACGTGCGCCGTACAGTCAACGGGCTGGATACGTCAGGCCAGCGCTACAGCCCTTACCCTTCCTCTCAGGCCAGTGCCAAGACAGGCCTCCTCGCCATCGTCAAGGTACCCACAGTCAAAGGCATCATTAAAGATTTTGACGGAAGCCGGGCTCGCTTGCATCCTGAAGTAATCATGAACCCTCCCGCCGGACCCTACCAAGTGGCTTCGACCAGCACTTTAAACCACCACCCACCTCTGTCGAACCTCCCCCGGCTCCAGCAGAGCTTACCCCTCCAACCGCAGGAACCGCCTCAGACTCTACAGATGCCCCTCCCTCAGCAGCAGGGTCACACTCAGAGCCTCAGACATCATCCCCCGATGGCCCAACACCCTCAGGGCCCACACAGACTGCAGGCTCTGTCTCAACACCCAGCCCTTGGCCACCCACAGGGGCCCCCTACCGTCATGCTTCAGCAGCAGCACCTTCAGCAGCAGCCGCCACCTGGCCTGCAGGGTAGCAGAAAGCTGCCAGATGGCGACGCCCCACCTAATGTTACTGTCTCTACCTCAACCATTCCACTCTCCATGGCTGCTGGGCTGCAACAGGGCCGTCAGGCCGACCTGAGCACAATTGTGCATCAGATCAACCAGTTCTGCCAAGCTCGGGCCCAAGGTGCAGGAGCCACCTCTATGTGCGAGGGCCAGATCGCAAACCCGAGCCCAATCAGTCGCAACCTGCTTATCAGCGCCTGCTCCAGGGTCTCCATGCACAGCAACCCTGCCACCCCTGGCTTCCCCCCACCCAACTGCATCATTGGCCCTCACGAGAAAGCTACCGCCTTGGTGGGAGGTCACCCACCACCAAGCGTGGCTGCTATGAACCACTTGCCTTCCAACCATGCTGATCTCAAGCAGCAGCACCACCTGCAACATCCACATCAACAACATAATCAGCAGCAACAACCGCTGCAACATAACACACAGCATCAGAAGATGCGCTCTTGGAATCAGCACCAGTTGGCTCATGTACCCCACATTCAGAACGGTGGGACCCACCTCTGTAAGCAGCCTTCCAGGGACCCCACCTTCCATTTTAAGGGCATGGGCTACCCTGCAGAGGTGTGTGTGGGTCAGCCTTACACACTGAAACCTCCTATAGAGAGACCAACCCCCTCTCCCCCTGTCAACAGCAACAATGGCATGCCTGGTCCCATGCCCCACTACACCAATGGTCACTACTTCCAATCCCACATTTGGAACAGCAGCATCCTCCCTACACCCAACAGTGACAGCTCCGGGTCTCAGGACATAGCCATGCCGTTCCATGGTGCGGGCCCAGGGGGGTGCACCGCACTGGACTGTGGGCCCCCTGGGGCTCCCCATTACAGGCTAGGAACGAGCTCCTCCACCTCCTCCGCCCAAACTAATCTGATGCAAACAGCAGATTACTTGGGTGGGGACTTCCAGACGCCCTATTTCCGCGATCAGAATCTAGGGTTGATGGGCAAGATGCACAGGCCTCCTCTGAGCAGGGTAGGGCCAGAGGTCGGGGATGGCAGAACCGCTCTCATCCAGCACCCAGGGTACAGATAAGCTTTGGCCTTGTCTACACAACAGTTATCAAAATCCCTATGTTTAGTCTTAAGAAAGGAAACACATGAATAAAACTAAATTTGATAACTTAAACATATGACCTCTGATGTTAAAGAGGGTAAATTAATATATTTAATGAGGAACAGTAGGGTTTTTTGTTTTTGTTTTTAATATTTTGTTCTTTTTAAATAAATCTTGCAAGTGATCAATTGCTGCTTTTTATTTTTTGTGAAGAAGTGCTTTTACTTGGCACTTTAGGGAATTTTTTTCCATGTTTGTGTGTATACACATCTGTTCTGTCTGTGTCATTCCCACCTCTTCTTCTGTTGTACTATGTGTGTGCCTGGATCTTAACAGATCCTGTGTTACTTCTAATTCAGTACTTTTAATTAGTACAGTTTATTCAGCATGTGAAAAAGAAGAATATGAAAACGATAGATCCATCGCTGAAGAAAAGCAACATCTGCTGTTTGATGGTCTTTTTTTTTCGGGGTCATGTCAGGAATTTTCAGCTCCAACTGTTTTTTTTAGATGCTAATGTTCATTTTGGTGTTAGCACTGAAATTTCTTCTTATCTTCAATATTAAACACAATCATTTGAGGGTAGAAGAGACAGAAAGGATCTTGTTTCAGTGCAATGCCATCAGACACTGGAGTCTGCAAAGTACAGCAGGGAAAGCACGCTGTATGCACATGTACACAAAGGTTTTTATTCTTTTTTTAAATGTTATTATTTATTTGTATAGAAGAACTATTCAAAATTGATTCCTCTCTGTTAGTTGATAAAGCATGTAATCAGGTTGTTTGTACATAGTCAAGATCCAGCAAGGAGCAAATATGTTGAAAAGAAGTTGCTCTGTCCTGCTGAAAATGCTGCAATGAATTCAGGTGTTTAGAAAAAAAACTTTTTTTTGTCAATGCCAGGAAAGTTTGGCTACAAGATTGTGAAATGTTTAGTGCAGAAAAAGTAATGAAAAATACTCTCATAACTCTAAAATGGCCAAAGTCGGGTTCAGGACACACTGTTGAAGATGTGCCATTTTCTGTTTGTTTCCTTTCAGATTGTTTTGTCACCATGACAAATGTATTACTTGAATGTTGAGATTATTTGTTTTGCAAGTATTGAGGGGGATAGTTAGTTATGTGGACAAAACTCTGGAGTAGAAGAAATAATAGTGTTACTAATGTAGAACTGAACTACAAGCCTAACCAGAGTTTTGATCCTCACAGCAGGAACTTAACATTAAGTGAGTTAAGTTTTGTGTAGTTGCTACTGATTCTGATGAGAAGTCTGTTCAATAAGACCAAATTGATCACTTGCAAGATCACTTGGAGGTAAACAAAACTGACTTTTAAGTTTAAAGTGAAACAGCAAATGCATTGTTTATTTTATTGTACACTGGCTTACCTACTAGACTACTGTAACTTTAAAGTTTAATGATTGTGTGCGAGTGCTGCCTGCTGATATGAGTAGAATTAAGGGTGTGTGTGTGTGTGTGTGTGTGTGTGTGGGTGTGGAAGAGAGAGAGAGAATTAAAAATTGTGTGTGTTTGTGTGTGTGTGTGTGCATAAACACAATGAAGCCCATGTTTCGTTCACCTAACTCCCTAACAGCCCTTAAAAAGCCTTAAGTGTTTGGTCCTTGGACTTCCCTTGAAAATGAGCATGGTTTTAATGAAAACCCCAAATAATAAGGAGAAAGAAGACAGTAAGGATACGCAGAAACAGCAATTTTTGTTTTCTTTTTTTTCTGGTCTTTTTATTTTAATGAAGTTTTCTTGAATAGACAGAGCAATTCCTTAGAGATTCTTTATTATGGAAAGCAAGAAAACAAGTAATATTTTGTAATTATATATTTTAGCAATGTGTAGTTACTGAGCTGTAACATTTTTTTTCCAAGTTTCAAAGCTTCAGTTTGCAGTTGTGACTATTTATAATACTTGATTTGCTTGTTATTTAAATTTTATTTTCTTCTTTGTTTCTTGTACTATTGCTGTGAAAAGGAAGAAGGTCCATAAGCCTTTCTTTTGTGTCATTCTGTACGACAGATAAGAGGCAAGAGCGTGAGAGCTGTGCTACTCTTTTTGTAATATTGTAATAATAAAATAAAGTTCTAATTTATGCTTTGAAATGAGTCTGAACTGTCGTTTGGATTATCTGCAGCCTAAATTTAAACTGACATTGACAACAGGTTGCACTTTTCTCCTGCCCCTTTCGTTCTGCATGAGCTCAGTCTTAGAGAGATAAGCTTACAGTAACTTAACTACTGTCATCCTGTCTGACTGCTCAGGTCGGCTACTAATCACAGATTTGTTTCAGCCTTACAAGAAGTGGATGACTGGTTCAGAGGGCCCTTTAAACCACATATTTTTTGTAGCTGAGACAGGCGAAGCTGTAGGTAGTCATTGTTGCTCAAATTACTATGCTTTCATGCCATTTATCCAAGCCTCCCTCTGCCAAACAGAATCATGAAGTAGAGTAGGCAAAGCAAGCTGTGAAATCTGCAGGACTATCTGGCTGTAGAAGATTTAGCTTGTCTGGCTGTGATGAAAATGGGACTTGCGTAAAGGGCACACAGTGGGAGGGCGGGATCAGCACCTTGGTGATCAGTATTACTCCATGAAGGATTTTGAGCGATGTCAGAGGTGTCGGCAGGTAATGGCCTTCGTGCAGAGAGGATGCTCATTGGGTTCAGGTGGTGCAAAAAACAGCATGTTCAGAAGCCTCTGGATTTGTTGTTTAAATTTATTTCAAATACATGAGTATCTTGGTGATAATGTAGCACTTGATGCAGCATTTAGTTTTGAAAATTCTATTATTTTTTACATAGTTAGGTCACTCAAAGTAACAGGTATCTACAATATCTTCCTCGGCACTGCTCATGTCAGTAAAATATTGCCCCAAAGCCAACATTTAAAATCCAGCTGACCAGCTGTCAGTCACTCAGAGAGGCAGTTTCACACATTTGGCAGTTGCAGTTTTTGGGGAACTGAAACTGAATACTGCTGTAAGGTCTGACTGTCAGGTCAGTCAGGCTGAGCATCCAGAGTGAAGCGCTCTGTTGTCCCTTAAACCGGTGTGGTTCTCAAAGAATCCATCTCTGTGGACTGATATGGCTGCCGCCTCCGAGTGCTTTCTGTGAAGAAGCCTCTCCAGCTCCTCCCTGTGGACAAAAGAGGAAAATGTCAAAAGACGTGGACAACTTTCCTGTCCCTCCTTTCCTGTCACAGAGAAATGCCTGAAAAGCATTTTCTCATGTCTGTGTTCATGTTTCAGCACCTCTGTTATGTCTGTTCGGTGAGGAGTCTGAGTCCAGCCGCTGGACACGATCCCAGCAGCCCGGATCCTCATCGATTTTGCCCAGGTTGATGTTCCATTTGTTCCAGTTGACTTCCTCCACTCTGAGACAACAAGAGGACACATGCTCCAATTACTGTCTACTGTGTGACGCATCAATCAGCTTTCAAAGAAGGCAAATTAGTGGAGAACATAGTGTACTGCACATCGATTGATTCCTGCTCGCACAGCTGCATCTTCAGGCCTAAACCTTGTTTTCTGCTCTGTTATTAATACCTGCTAAACCCGGCTTTTCAGCTGCTTATCAACTTATAAAAGTAGAACGGTTGACATTTAATGGCAAAAAGAACAGCCGTAAAGTACAGCAAACCCTGTTTTTGACATCCAATCCAAAAACTGAACGTAGTAGCTAAAAGTGTTGGTCAGATGATAACTTCAGTGCTGTATCTGTATGACTTGTAATATGGACACACATGCAGATTTAATCTTATACAGCACAACTGAACACAATGCAGGATCACTGAGCAATCGACATATAGAGTAAAGACAAAGATTAAAAATCACCACATGCCCTTTAACTTTTTTCCCTCTCTTTGACCATGGCCAGATTATTTTGCTAGGAAGCCCTGCACACAGAGAATGAGTCCTGATGCCTTTGAGTGCCTATCAAGGAAAGTGCACATGCCAGCTTTACTGCATTTTGCCCAGACTCACAGAGACCAGCTACTATCTCTGTTTTGATACTACTCTTCCCATGGTTTGCAATGTGTCAGGAAATTTCTGGTGAATTCATAAAACACAAGCATAGCTGCTCTGTGAGGTTGTACTCAAAGGTTTTCTGTGGAGTTTTTGACCTCTATAAGTGTAAAGGGACCTTGGTTAGACAGTGCTCATGCCTGCCAGTGGTTTCAAACTGTTGCACTGATCTACAGAAGGCAGCAGTATGCTGAGATATGTGAAATGAGTCAACAGAGACAGCGAATGAAAATAATTAGCAAGTTTGGATGTAAACTACTGTATTTAAAATACTAAAAAAAAAAAGATACAATGAACTTTTTACTTCTTATACAAAAGTCTGACTTCAGTGGTGATCCCTCTATATGACCTTCATAAGCAAAGGAGGCAGTCAGTGAGAATAATGGCTACTTTTATAAAGTTATTTGCAATGCCTGCAGCAGTTTGGATTCAGAAAATAACAATGACTTGGTGCAGTGCTGAGGATGAATTGAGGCGTATTCTGGTGGTGGACAGCGGATACTAGACAGCAGCAGAACACCTGACTTGTAAAGTAACATTTTATAGTAGTCTTGGTGCCGAGCTATGAGCTGCTGGTGGCTTATTATTTTTAAGACACAATATTACTGGAGAATGTAGATGACTCATTAATTGTAGTGACCAAGCAAACAAATCTTTTTGCTGAAGGTCTACATGTAAACTAGTTGTTATGAACAGCAACATTTCTCAAACTAAGTTTACTTTTTTCACCACCTACATATAACAGGTGTTAATCTTACATAATCACAAACAGATATAGTACATTATTTCATCAACTTAATCTTTCTTTCACTTGCTTCCAGCACAGCTGCACATAGGAAGCCAGATCAAGACATTTCCAGAAGACGGTGGAAACATAACAGCTTTTGCCCACAGAGGCAGCCAAAGTCAAAAATTAGAGCTCCTTTTTATCACTTAAAAACGCATATCTGCAAACTAGAGAGAAATTGCAATGAACACATTCCTTTGACCTCAAACTACACATCGAGAAAAGAATACAGCCACATGTAATCGTAACATCTGTTGTGTACAATAAAATCTCCACAGGTCACATTTAAACACAGAGACTCTTCTCCATTAGTGAGTCGATGAATGTTCATATTTATTGCAAAGTCCTTTGTGTGGCATATAGATTAAAGCAAGATTTATAAGTGCACTCCTTATACCATGAAGATGTTTGGTAAAAAAAGAATACCAATAATAATGGATCAAGTGGTAGAATTTTCTGAGGGTAACATGAATGTCTGGGACAAATGAATATAAATGCATCAAATAATGGGGAAATTTGAAGTCTGGACCAATAAACCAGCTGACCATTTATTTCCATCCTTAGAGCTGTAGCATTACTGTGGTTAAAAATGCATTTTTATGTGTTTTAGTGGTGCAAATTACAAAAAAACCAAACACAAATAATCACACCACTATCTGACATACACATTGGTTCCTTCCACATGTTGACATTTGGTTCCTTATCTGTGTTCAGGCAAGAACATTCATTATAGAGACCTGTGTGTCCTGTCATATTAATGGAGCCTTTTACAACATGTGAGCCTGACTGTACTGCTACTGAGTTAGAAGAGGCAAACCTGAAACACTGGCGACGACTGTCCTCAAAAGCAGTGCCGAGGTTCTTCTCCACCCCACAGCGAAACCTCCCCCTCAGACAGCAGGGCAGCCTCTTCTCCATGTCCAAGATGGTCATAGCCCTCTAACAACAATGGCAGCACTTAATCAAACAAGAGCTGCATTGAAATAAAAAACACTCCCTAAACCACAGAGTCCTGCAGGACGTCTCACCTGTAGCTTCCAGATGCTCATGCTCTCCATGGCGGTTTTCTCCACGGTGCGGTTCATGAGGGCGATGAGCATGTTGAGCAGCAGGATGTAGGTGAGAATGATGTAGCCAATGAGGAGCATATAAAAAACCTGCTGGTACTTGTAGTCTTCGGTGAACTCCATGTCACCCATGCCGATGGTGAACTTGAAGAGCTGCAGCGTGGTGTAGGAGATGTTTCTGTAGGTGGGTTTCAGACAAGCCTCTTTAGCGGGAGTAAAGAAAGTCCTCCCTTGATTTGCAGTGATGTTTTTTACGGGAGGTTCAATGAGCAGGGTGACCACCGCTGTGGCAGGGGTAGAAAGCACATTGCAGATGTTACATTCTTCATTCATTCATTCATTCACCGCATGCTGACAGCAGCAAAACGCCTTTGTTATTATTTGTTCAAGAAAGAAATAAATCTTAAAAATCAGGTCATGGTGCTGCTTTTTAAATCAATGAAAGCTTGATAATGTTACTTTGTGAGATACATTTTCTTGTCAGAAAGCCTTCTGGGAGAGTAGCAGATGTCTTTTGAAATGAATCTTTTCATTTACTGAGGAGGCCTACCTGCTGAGAATCCAAAGAGGAAGACAACATAGACGAAAAGAAAGCGCAAGATGTCACTGAGGATCATCTGAGAAGAAGAAAAGCAACAAAAGGCTTCATGTATCAGATTGTTCACTTTAATGTTCACTGAATTGAGGTGTGACCCCTGAGGACTACCTTCTGTATCATGACGCTGTAGATGCCCATGTTTATGTCGCCCCTGGAGAAGTAGAGCAGGTTCACCCAGCTGAGAGCAAGACAGAGAACCAGGAAGCCCAGGTACTCATCATGCCCGGTCAGGTAGAGGCCGGCTGAGATCAGGAAGAGGCAGCCCTGGAAAAAACTATGAGCAGCAGAGAAAATACTGTGATCCTGCACAAATTCAGGGTTGTTAGCCATATTAAAGCAGGTGTGTGCTGCAAAACACAAGGCAGCGAAGTTTGAATTCAATTTTACTGCTTAGAATAGAAGTCAAAAATGAAATCTCAGCTGTTGTAGGACACCAGTCAGAGCTCTCAAAGTATCAGGAGTTATTTGATTTAGCATTGTCTATCACTGAAGAATGTGTTTTAAGGGAGTTTTTTCAACAACAGTTTTTAAGATTATACAGAGTCCGTAAAACTAATTCTATTTCTAACATTAAATCCAACAGAGATTTAATGTGGCTTGTTAAAGTGAAAGCAGATTTCTGCAAAGAAATCTAAAATAATCTACAAATATAAAATACAAAAATATTTGAATTTACCAGCCCCACTTAAATTATCATTGATGCAGGCAGGTGGTGATAAAAGTCATTGAATGAGTGAAATTGTGAAGACCTGACTGTACTTGAGCGGTTTCCTGTCACACTTTTGGTACATAAATATCAGGGCAAACCTCTGCCACAAAGACAAAGACCACACACACACACACACAAGTAAAATGCAAAAAATAAGTGACCGAAAAAACAACATAATTGTGTGGGTAAACAGGTATGGTATTGGCAATAACTGCAAACCACTAAATGATTATAAGTGACTAACTGCTGTCACCTCAGAGATGCTGTCAGTCAAAGTTCAAGTCAAATGTGATTCCTTTGCAAACTAAAACGCATCAGTACATGTTTCATGTGTGTTTTGGGTGTACCCTTATTTTGGTGTTTGTTGACTAATGCAATAATTTAGAATTGTTGAAGAACTCCAGTCAGGAGGGTAATGAAACAAAACCATAATTATCTAATGATTATGAATCACATCAACAGTGAAATAGTTGCTTAAATGCTATTCTTATAATTAGGCAATAGTCACATGATCAGTGTGGACAGGTAAGTAATCACGTGATTAGTATAAACAGATCAGATCATGCTACTGATCATATTTAACTAAACAAACATTAGCAATACATGAATTTCATTTCTGACCACTCAAAGGGCAAAAAGAGTGAAACTTTTTAACTACAGAGTGAAACACTTTTTTCAACCTTGTGTTGAGTTATTAAATTTGTTAGTTAATGTAACCAAAGACTGCAAATTAAAGCTACCCCTGTGGAGGTTATGACCCTTTCAAAATTTCTTTTAGGCACATACACATGTGCACATGTTGCAACCCACATTCTAGCCATCAACAGTTGGGGGCAGTAAAGTGTAAAGAAATGGAACAAAATGTCAACAAAGCAGAGACCCAGGAATCTTATGGCCAGAGAAGATAGATGTAAACATGTGCCATTTAAATATTTTTAAAATCAGCTTTAAATATTAGAAAACACCATGCATTCACAGCAAAACTCTACAAGGTACCTTAATTTTGACCTCATCTTAAAAGAGTAGTATGACTTACAAAAGAATCTCATAATATCCATCAATCAGCAGCGACTCCAGCTTCGGTCGTTTCCTCCTCATGTCTATGATCTTGAGATTAAAAAAAGTTTTTTGAAATAAATATCATATTAAAACACAGATCTCACAAGGTGGGGGTGTGAACTACTGGATTTTGATTTAAAACACAAAGACAGCCACATACCCCAATGACAAAGAAATAGCAGTTTGCCAGCGCTGTCAGGAGCTGGCCTGAAACATACAGGTAACCCGCTGGTGTGTGTCTGATTGGAAACGGTGGCTGTTGGACAGACAAGAAACACAAGCAGCATCAGCACGGGTCTGTATGGGATGGCCACGTAGATCAATCACACAATCTCTGGCAGCCAACTTACCTCTCCATTCTGCTTATTGTACGCTACAAGTGTGAAGATGATCAGGTACAGCAAGTAGACCAGAAAGCTGGAAAAAAACATTCGACTTGCAAACATCTTCCACTTGGACTCCAGCAGGCGACTCAGAGGCTCCGTCTCCAGCATCTCGTGACGGTTCTGAGAGGAGACAGAGGGAGACAGATGTTTAAATAGCATCGGCAGCCTCAGCAGCTTCTTTGAAAAGCTCATGATGCAGGGACTGACAGGAATGTCACTGCCGTAGACCAGGATCTCCAGTACTGAGTTGTCCTCGTACGAGTCCACAGAGGCCAGGTCGTACAGGGAGCAGGTGACAGGTCCGTAAACCCACTCAGTGAATTTCCGGGACAAGTGTTTGGTGTGACTGTCTTGGAATTCTCGCTTTAGGATGTGTGAAAAAATCTGCAAGCAAACATGAGGTGAGTCAGAGCAAAATATGTCTGTGATGATTTAATGACTTACATTCAGGAAGTAAAACATCAGGGCTAAAATTACAGGCTTGTGTCTGACAGCAGGCCTAAAACCAGAAACTCACATGACAAACTGAAACTTGACTCTCTGGGTAATCAGTGGGGCTGAGAACACAAAACATTTCTATCTGACTGTGTCTGTCGTGACTGTGCAATGCTCCTCATATAAATTTCTAGTGTTTACCGCAATCTTGCCAGTCTTGGCGGCCATTTTGAGAGGTGTCAGCCCCTTTTTGTTCTCAATGTCCTCCAGCTTCAGCTTGGGATGCCATTTGGCAGCAAGCTTGAGGATGCGGTCGTACATGCTGGTGACAAACTCTGTGTTATCCTTGGAGTTGTCTGCCACCACCACCAGAGCATGCAGCACCGTGTTGCCCTGAGTGTCCGTGAGCTTAGCCTCCGCTCGGTGATACTCATTCTCCATGAGGAAGTCCACCATGTCGGGCTGGTTGGTGCAGGCTGCTAAAGACAGAGGCAGCTCACCTGAGGACAGCAGAGTGAGAGATTCTTTTTAATGATGGCTTTGTTTTTGTGTAACACTTTTAAATACATATCTGTATGAATGTTTAACTTATTCATTCAGTCCATCAAAGTGCAAGTATGACCTTTCACAGCAGAGCTTTGAGGCTGATACACGAAGAAGTCATGCAGGCTTTAAGTTGCCCTCCACTAAAAAAGAGTGTTTTGCTTGTTTGTTATTATTTTTATGGTTGTTTAACCTACACTGTGTGGAATGATGTAAGTCTGAGCTTGAATTTTGACAAGAACATACAGACATGAAGCTAAGAAACTGTGCAAAAAGTATCAGGTGGGGAGTGATGTTATCCTTATTTTTCAGATAAAGAAAAGAAAGATGCTCCTCAGTATTTTTTTTTAGTTTCGTTTCAACCCCCTTCTTAACTTAGAAAAAAATGCAAACCCCTTAAATGACTGTGTGAGATTTAGTGCCATCTAGAGGTGAAGTTCTTAACTGCACCTTACTGAATCCCTCTATTCAGCACAAACTGTTTACATGAAAATTTCGAATATATAGTATTAACCCTAATATGTAGAGACGGATAATTAAACTACAGAAATATTTTATTTAAGATTCAAGTTTAATCCAAGCACAGTCTTTTAATACATAAGCAAAATTGCAGAAAAACTGTTTTTTTATGCCTTTGTACTTTTTGGAGGAAATGTCCCTATTCTATACTTCCTTTTTGTATGGGTTAGTAGAAGTTAAAGAATGACTTGATGTCACACAAAAAGAAAGATGCTCTAAAAACTAATTAAAGTCAACAATTAAGTGGTAACATGTGACTCATCTTGTCAATAGACGATCTTTGCTCCAGACAAGGATGGACTCACCAAAGTAAAAGCTGGGGCCGTCATGTGGCTGGAAGAAAATCCCGCAGGCTTTGGCATGAACATCTGCTCCTTTACTGACCAGCAGCTTCACATAGGAATTGCTCCTCCTCTCGATGGCTATGTGGAGAGCAGTCTGGCCTGCCATGGTCACACATCAACACATATCAGAAAAGCCGTCACATTTTATTTTTTGTAAAACATCTGATGGAATTTGCTGCAAAGTTAGTTTTCACTGCAATTGTGCCTCATCCACATGTTACCTTTGTAATAATTATTGGTGTAGGCTGAATTCACAAACTCTTTAATGTCGCCCATCTTCTCTGAAATGTTGATTAATAATTCCACAGTCTCATTCTTGCCGTCTCTGAGGTGCAGCAGAGCCTTCATCAGGGCTGTTTT
>JAPZDZ010000006.1:3308294-3318387 GCA_029783805.1 Acanthurus tennentii | reverse complement strand
GCTGACTGGTGTCTTTGGCATTGAAGAAGTCACTGTTGGTCCAATCACAACCTGCAAATGGCAGAAGATACAGGAAAACAGGGTGAACCAGAGAGTGCTGCTACAAGTTGTATTCCTCCAATTGGAAACATGCCGGAGTGATTACGCCCATAGTGCACAGTTAGACACATTGGACATCTGCCTCTGCATTTATTAAGAAAAAACATGCTGCAGGAAACTTGACATAACATGTTGCTTTAATTGAATGAAACTGTTTCTGATGTAAAAACTGCTGTTGTTGTCTGTCTGCAGTCCCCACCCTCTGTGTTACATGAGCAGATCAATTAGGGCAGCTCTTTGGAAATAACTTAAGTTTTACTTGAGGATCTGTCATTACATTCTGATGCAGTCACTTCATTTTTCTATTCTTGAACAGCACAGACACAAAACAAATCCAAATATAAGAATCGGCATAACAAAAAATCTTTAATACCTCAATATTACAAAATATAATAAGAATAGTATAAATTCTAATGTGAAAAATTATAATATGGGACAATCATAGGATCATAACATTAAAAGAGCCTCTTAGCAAATTTGTCTTAGTTGTCTCAGGGCTCTCATATGACGATTTCTCATTCATTGGTCCTGAATAATCCTGTCCTGAATAAAAGCAATATATAGACCTGTAGAAAATATAATAACCTGCAATCATTGGTTATATTTTAAGGGCCAAGACAGACAACACAAGTCTATTGAGCTCGTTTAACCTTGTGCGCACCAAATAATAACTTGTGCACACTGTACAAAAAAAATGCCTTTATTGGCTCTGCGTGCATCACAGTCGTTATTACACAATTTACCAAACACGTTGTAGAATGCCACATATCACGCGCATAGGCTGCTGGTTAAAATCTTACCACTCTTTGCTTTCCAGAATAAAACTCCGTGCATCTGACCGGACAGACCAATGCTGCAGACATGATGCAATTTGTCTCCAGGAAGCTGGCCGATGCACCGGTTCAGTGTGTCTATGATCCGGCCGGTGTGCTGCTCCTTCAACTGCGTGCGTGGCATGGAAACGTAACCAGGTTACACACTGGACAAACCTTTTGGTGTTGGAGCTGTTTGATAAAGTTAATGGCATGTAAACACACTCACCTTTATGCCGCTATTGTCGACTATATCTGACGCTGTTGGCAGAGAGTGACTCGCAACCACCGCTCTGGAGCCAGTTTCTAATAAAACGGCTTTTACGGAGGTCGTCCCCACATCTATGCCCAGTATATAGGTAGACATTTCTCTCAATGAGATGTGTACTTTGTAACTCAGTCGTACCATTTCATGATGACAAGGCATAGCCAAAATTGCTGCATTCAGGTGCAGATAGAAAATCAGAAATAGTACTTAAAGCGAATCACTCCCAACAGCAAAATTAATAGATTTTTTAAAATGATAATGATAGTTCTTTCATTTTTATGTATGTGTTATTGACTTAATGAAAAAGTTTAGCTTAAATTTAAAGATGTTATTATAACGCCACTTTTGAATAACTGGTGAAATCTGACTAATATTAGGGACTTTGTCATTTATTACTCACTGGGTACCTTTTGGACTTTTCAAACCCTGGTGTAATAAATATTGTAAATAATGCCTTCATTAATTCAGGTGGGACAGCGGCATTGTGCTCCCTTAGCCTGATTTACTTTATCCTTGTGCTGCAATGTAGGGCCGAAAGGGGGTATAGGCCTGCGTTAAATTTGAGAGATCTTTGGGACCTTGAATTGAAGTTGGAATATCCTACATAAAAATGCTTTAGAACGCACCACGTTGTCGCCTCTTTTTAGATGCGCTATTCCCACAATGCACTGCGAAGGAGCATGGCCGTCTCTTGTTTAGGAGTGTAACCTAAACGAGAATGAATGTGCTGTTTCAATAGAATATTAATTGACATTCCATAAAAACAACCTTGCAGCCAAGTCCGTGAAGTTCTTCTTGAAGATTATGTTTTTGTAATCGCACATTAAGAAGACGACGAGTCCCTGCGTTTATTTCCGGTGAGAAGCTGTCATCCGTTACCGTCAGTAAGTCCTTTGGAGGAGTTGCTAACTTGCTAGCCTGCTAGCCGTAATTGTGATAAAAATGACTAAACACAGAAATTTTGCATACTGTAAAGCTATTACGGCTTGCGCACTGTTGCGTTTTGTTTAAAAACCAGGTTATAGAGATTAGATTAGTTCGCCCAAAATACTTAGTATTTCATATGCATATTTTTGACTTTAGAAAGCTTTGAATGTAGGTATTAGCTCACTTACATTGTATTACTGTGGTGAGCAGCGAAGCCAACATCGTCCCTCAAAAGAGAGAATTAATGTATTGAAAACTATGACGATTTGTTTGGGGGGTTTCGTGCATTCTGCTTATATATTTATTAAATGCATGACGTTAACCTCGGGCTTACTGACATCCTGGAGGAAGGTACAAGTAAGCAGGAGTGGTGTCTTTAGTGATGCTATATGTTTGTTTGATATTCAACTGCAAAGTAACTGTTCTCCAAAGCTGTGAAATAAATATTGTGAAGAAAAACATCAATATTTTCCTTGATAATTACTAGTATAAAGGAGCATTGAATTCAGTGCTAAAACTTTGTACCCAAATTTTCAGGAAATGTAGCTGATATGTATTGTTAACATGTCGTAATCTCTCCTGAAATAGCAGCACCTACCTGTGAAAGCTGACTGGAGCCAAAATGGCAGGAGTGGTTGCCAAGCGTGAGGGTCCACAGTTCATCAGTGAAGTAGCCGTGAGGGGCAACGCCGCTGTGCTGGACTACTGCCGCACCTCTGTATCCGCTCTGTCCGGAGCAACTGCTGGCATCCTTGGGCTCACTGGACTGTATGGCTTTATTTTTTATTTCCTCTCAGCGTTTCTCCTCTCCCTGCTGCTCATTCTCAAGGCTGGACGGCGGTGGAACAAATTCTTTAAATCACGGCGGCTGCTCTTCACCGGGGGTCTTGTTGGAGGTCTTTTCACTTACGTCCTGTTCTGGACCTTTCTCTACGGGATGGTGCATGTGTACTAAGTGACCCACCACAATTAACCTTGAATTAATCCTTTCTAATGCTATGTCAACCAATAATATTGTCTGTCCTGCTGTTTGTAGATAAGCCATTAGTAAAAGACTTTGGATTTTTCCATTATATACTGTTGATTAAACACAGGATAAGTCAATAATTAAAGAAAACAGAATAACATGTCCTCCTACTCTTTCTACTCCACACTAAGCAGTAACTATGAACTTATTTTACTTGTAACTCCAGCTCTGCACTTGGTATGACCTGTACCAGGATTAGAGCAGCTATGATAATGTAGGTTGTAGTGAAACATATTATAGATTTAAAGACTGCATCCAAGTTGTACGCACCTGACATCACATTTGATGTAAAATACTGTGGTTAAATTATAACAGATCTGATTAAAAGAAATACCTCTGTACAATGTGTTTGTATACATCATTTATCAGTTTTTCAAGCAGTGCAATTTGTTGACAGTCATGAAATCAACCACTTTTGTTTCCAACAGTAAGGACTTTTTAATAAATAGAAACAAGAAAAATGAACAGGAGTGAGGAAGATATGCGTGCACTTCAGTGTCTTGCTCCATTCATGAGTCAGCAGCAGCACATCAAGGTTGCATTGCACAACTTCACAAATATATTCTACTGTGAACAAGACTTTGTTGTAGCCATTGCATGGCTGAAAACACGCATCAACCAGCACAGCCAACTCAAGCTAAAGCAGTGTTTAACAGTATGCTCAAATGACAGCACAGGTACATGACACATCCAACAGAAATACAATTAAGACCATTCCCACATTTTTTTCCATGTTACGTTCAGGTGCTTTTTTTTAAATTTTTTTTTTTACTTTTTTGTTATCTTTAAATCCATGGTTACATTTATTTTTAAAATGACCCAGTTCAGTTCAGAAGGTTTTTTTGCTTATTCATTTAGCAGAAATTATTTAATTCTTTTTAATTTGCCTATAGCAGGAAAACTCAACTTGCTTTGCACCACTTTTGCAAGTGTATGTAAAAGTGTATGTTTTGCAATTGTATGTCTCATGCAATTACTCAAATGTCGGAATGATTTTTAAAAATATAAAAATTCCCATTTTTAATCATGTTTTTCCATTATGAATTACAAAATAGTCAACAAGCCACCAGGCAAGTTGAGTATCACTGGTTTACAAAGTCATTTTTTCTCAATCCAAACCTATATATGAGGTTCATAAGGAAAATTTAAAGCAGTTTAAAGGGCTATGCCTTTTTCCGATTTCAGTGACTTTCAATTTTGGTAATACTCCTTTGATTTCCATACTTTAATCCATAAACCAAGGCCCATTATAGTTAAAAAAAATTCCACTTAAAGTGGAAATAGTGTTAAGCTAGTCTGATCAACAGCCAAACAAGCTAACTGATAAAATGACATGAAACAAAGACACTTTTAATTTTGTATCATTAAGGCAATAACTCACTTAAAATATTTTTTCTTCAATCAGTTAATTGCTTCAGCATTAATCACAGTACTTTTGCTCATCATTATTTATGGACCTTTTGCAATGTTCCACATCCCACCTTTGGATCCTAACACAGCCTCAACCCTCTCTGTGTATTTCTACATCACCACCTTGGCCCCCTTGCACAGAAAGGAACATAATCATTTCTCTGGACCAACATATCTTCATTCTGGACAAGCATCACTTGGGCTAGTGGTATCTCAGCAGTCGTGCTAGAAGAGGAAAGTGGACATCAGTCTGACTTTTGGTTCCACTTTGTAATAAAACTCAAACCACTGCAGATGATTTGTCTTGCTCTGCCTGCCAACTTAAGCGTGTGAAGAGAAAGTGATATGATGCCTTGGATCTGCACCCTGGGGAGAGAGGAGGGCTGAATATCGCTGTCCAGTGTTGCGTGGAATGGTGGGACCTCGACCGTCCACGGGGGATTGGCTCTCTTCAGTGGGAGAGGATCCCATGTCTGGTTCAGTTTCCTCTGGTTTTTTGGACGAGTTTTCCACTCCTTTGTCAGCAGCTGATTTCCTGGATCTCCTTTCCCTGTGTCCCCCTGCCTTTCCATCTCTAGCTCGGTCTTTTGTGCGGTCTTTTCTGTTACATACACAGTAAAAGAGACGTGCCAACAAATAAGATGATCGAAGTTTAAAAAACAGTTGATAATGACAGTTATATATAACTGTATATACAGCTATTCATACTTGAAGTTGATGATTTCAAACTTCTTCTCTCGGTAGAAAGAGCTTGTGTTCATCATATACAGTAGTATCATATCACATGCAAAGGCTCCCTGAAAGAAAGAATAAAAGATCATCCAGATTTTCACAACCCGAGGAGACTGATTCTTCTTGGTGATCAAACATCCCCCTCTAGTGGCAATGTAATAAGACATTTTCAAGCTCTCACTAATAACCCTTATTATCCTGTGTCATGTCAATTTGATATTATTTAAAGTACTTACTGCACCCAGCAGAGCAACACCTGAACCTATGGCAATTATTGTGGGGACAATACTGAATTTCCCAGCCTGCAAAACATTATGAGTAAAAGACATTCAATCTTTGTCTATTATTGATAAGATGTACTTGGTATAAAAACAGCTTGAATCACTGTTGTACCTGGCCATTGATCATTATGTCGAATCGAATCCCATACACTTTATACAAAGTGCGATAGGTTTCACCATTTTGATCCTTGTAATATTTGGCATATCTATAAGAGAAGAATCAGTTTAGATAAAAGGTGTGAAAGGCAAAATTAAAAAGAGGGTTGTATAGGGAGAACAGAGTGGAGGCAGTTTACAGCCACATTAATTTGTTGTCAAATGCCTGAGAGGACATACCTGAAGTTGTATCCTGATGTGACTGAGTTGTTTAAGTTCATGTCCAGACGGGTAAAGCTGTACTGAGGATTACACTGTGAGGAGTCTTTATCCAGGTCGCAGTTCCATTCAATAAGGATACCGACAGATCCACCCTAATGGACAAAAGCCTAGTTGATTATTAGTGTAGCCTTGCACATATTACTGCAGTTTGTGATTAAACTGACACACATCATGTTTGTTTCCTTCAGATTCTAAATAACTGTTCTTATCACTCTTTAAAGGCCTCGCACACTGTGACAGTTGTTTTCAGTATTTTTGAAGGTGGGTGGAGTTATGCTTAGAAGTATGTGATGTCACCAAAATATATGGACCAATAACAATAAGACTTTTTTTACTGCAGACAACTGTGGTGGAAGCACAAGAGTTAGTAACAACAACAGTAAAAGGGTGAAAGTTGCCTGTAATCATGTGACCTGAAATCCATACTTGTTAAGTTACGTGATAACAACTACCCATCGCCATGACAGCTGAGCAAGCGACATTCACTGATAAAGATAACAATATAAGTCTGAAAACTCTGAAAATTGAAATGCTACATTTTTTCCAGTAGTACCTCAGCATTTATTTACCTTGACTGTTGAGGATACCAGTCCTGAAATGACTTAGGGGTTTCTCTCACTTTTGTTTAGTAGGTATGAAGTCATATTATTTTTAGTATGAAGTAATTTTTTATTATTAAAAAAAATACAGCGCACAGACCCTAAATTATAATGATTTTTTTTTTCAAATAAAGCAGAAATCCTGAAATCTATTTTATCATCTACCTCATTTCTCAAACACAGGTTGCAGAAGTTATGTTTTATCTCATTGTCTCGGTTTGCCTTGACTTAATATTACAGTCTGTGTTTATGTCCCTGAACAGTACAGATTTCTTACTAGTTAAAGGATATACGCAAACCAACAACTGTGGCTCCACATGTTTAATATCACTACTGGTCATTTTGTATCTTGAAATTGAATTCTGTTGAAATCCTTTGTGGACAATAATGGAAATGCATTGTTGAATTTGAAGTGATTACAGATTTTTCTCATAATGATAGAAACACAGAAACAAATTAACTTTGCAGTGCCAGCAGACTATTGAAATGGTCTTATTCTCATGACATATTTCCACTATTGACTATAAACAGGAAGCATTTACAGAGAAAAAAAGAGCCGGGGTGTCAAATGCTGCTGAACCAAGAGAGTTGATGTTGTAATAGAAACCAGTTTGTCATGCTCCAGTTCACAAACGGGTTTTTCTACCCACATAATTTCAAGAAGTCTACAATCACTGCATGACACTTCTGCTCATATCTTCTTCAACACAGCTGTAATGTTCTCAACAATGGGCATGACGACATTAAGCTAGGAGTTAAAGAGGCCAAAATGGCTTCTCATTATCAAATGATTGTAAGAAAGCCAGGAACTTACTCCCACACACCATCATAACCAGCAAATTACCACACTTTGTACCTTAACAGCCATGTCCTGGAAGTCATGTCCGGTCCAGCTGACCAACTCTCCGAGGCGGAAGATGGGGCAGTACAGATTGTTCTCTCTGTCATAGGAGCATCTCTTCAGGTAGGAGTCATCAGAGGTTTCGAGGACATTGGATCTAAGAGGTCAGCAGAGCAGGCGTGAAACACATATATCAAATGTGAGATTTTTGACAACTATGGAAGCCTTATTTCACTTTTAACATAATGTAATTTAGTTTATTGCACTCTTTGAAAAAGACAATTTTCCACTAAAGTTTAAAGATAAAAATCTATGGGAGCAGTGCCAACTAAGACCAACAGCATTCTGTCAACTTCTCATATTAGCTTTGACCTTTCAGTCTTTCTGTTACACAATTTTACTGCTTAAGCATGAAAGTTATTATAGTGAATTTTGTGACCTTTAGTACCATTACTTTATGGATTGTAGGCTTACATATGCAGAATTTTTAGGCCACACAGCACTTTAAATTTAACCTTGACAGAAGTAGAGCTTTTGGATTTTGAGTAAAAGGTGTTTAACCTTGCTTGAAACTTTTTCTTTACACACAATCAAACAGCAGCATTTAGTGTGTGAATATCAATCAACCCATAGTGATACACCCTCTTTCTTTAAGTGCAGAGTGTAACTGGATGTGTTGCATTTTAAAGCGTGTAGTGTTGCCAGCCGATTAGAGTAACACCCATTAGGAGGGAATGGTATTACTACCCAAGCCCCATTGAGCATAAGCAAATCAAGATAAGTGAGGAAACATAGAAGCAATGGCTGTGTAATTAGAATAAGATACTGATTGATGAGTTAGCCATGGCTTGTGGCAAGTCTCTGCTTTCCTGCAGTACTTCAACAGAAGACAGCAGAGAAGGCGGCAGCACAGCTCTCTGGGTTAGACCAATCTGATCTGACACCTGTCCAGAGCAAAGCCCGCTGTCAAGGACGTCTCAGATGACTGTTTCACTGTCTCACTCAGTGCAATGCACAGGCTGGTATAAATAGAAGGTTCTCTGCACCCCAAAGTTATTTCAAGCAGCCTTCGGAACACATATATCCCCCAGCTCACTCGGTGATCTGTGTCACAGTGCCCTGAAACCATAGGCACACCGGCAATCATCACCACTTACTTGGAGAATTCAAACTTTGGAAACCTGATGAAGTTCTTGATGTAGATGGTGAAGTTTTCAGCTTCACTTAGTAAGGGCTCTCTGGAAAGTCAAAGAGACAGGCAGCTGTGTGAAATAAAAACAAAACAAGTGGAGGTGACAGGCTGTATTAGTAATAAATAGAACCTGTGAAATATCTCTGTCCCTGTGAGGGATCAGAGTGAGTTTTAGAAAGGTAGTACAAAATGGCAAATTTCCACAGTCAGACAGGAAGGGGTCTCACGAGGGTCTCTTGCCGTATTCAACAGGACACCACGCATGAATCTCACAGGTCCCAGTGCTGTTTATACACAAGCCAGTCTTGATTCCTGATGAAAAGAACAAAGATTCTTGAAAGTTTATTCTCTTGTAAGACAAATTGTAATAGTTATTGTAAGTGTTGAAACAAATGTAATAATTTTGTGATCCTTGTGATTTACAAGTTGTTTATATATTCTTGGGAATTACAAAATGACACATAACTATTATTATGTGGTCACATAAAACATGGTGTAACTCATCAGTGAGCTATGGATCAATATGGGAACTAGAGATGTGCACAATTAGTAAATTTAGTAATTTAGTCAGTTTAGTTTGTTAAATTAGTCAGCTAGTGCTAGTCTTGCTAGTCTGCACCAGAAATACTAGTCGGTTGAGTGAATTCCTCATGTGTAAATATGTGCACATTCAAATTAGAGGTCTGTTTGCAAAGTCCATAATGCACAATGCAAAGTACTAGTCAATCCAAAGAATGTGATTAACAGTTTTTAAATGGATCTTGTTATGTATGTGACTTTTTTTTAGACATTTATTAACTTGAAATGAACTGTTTTCTTACTTTTAGACAATTTGCTAGGTTACCTGTAACCTTTCATTTAGATATCGGAAAATAAGTCATTAGCAACTTCCCCAATGTAAACCTGCAATTGGGTTAAAGCCTAAAAACTGGAAAGATTAGGGTGCAATGAATATTCCTCACCATGGCCGGCTATTACACTCTCCCCCTCCACACAGTCATCATCACTTTGACACCGTCCATTTGGCACCTTAAAACTCTGGAATAAAATAAACGCTGCTAAATATGAAAATGCACTTGTGTTGACGTGGCAATCTGGCAGTGTTACCAACAGGAATTATAGATATTATGACAAAAAAAAAAACAAAACAGTTAATAATGAGATTCCTCTCCCTCTATGTACTCACCTCAGCACAGAACCCCAGCCTCTGATTGGGGGTCTCTATGTAATTTGTAACTATGAAGAACACCTGCTCACCCTACAAAATAAAATTAGATCCAGGCAGAAAGATCGAGAAGCAAAGGTTAAATGAATTACACTCCTAAACAGTCCAATATTGTTAAATCTGTTGAAGACAGATGCTGAGGCTAATCATATCCACCAAAATGGACACAATCTATTGTGACAGGAGCTAAATGGGGAATGTTTCGATATCAATATCAGTGATTTTTAATTTTAGATAGATAGATAGATAGATAGATAGATAGATAGATAGATAGATAGATAGATAGATAGATAGATAGATAG
>JAPZDZ010000006.1:3282646-3297731 GCA_029783805.1 Acanthurus tennentii | reverse complement strand
CGGCCATCTTCAAGCTGCTTGCCAGCAAAGATCAGCCTCTGCTGGTCAGGGGGAATGCCTTCCTTGTCCTGGATCTTAGCTTTGACATTCTCAATGGTGTCACTGGGCTCCACCTCCAGGGTGATTGTCTTACCAGTAAGGGTCTTGACAAAGATCTGCATGTTTGCACCTATGTAGAATTTAAAAGAAAACATGTCACTGTTATTAAAATTTCAATTAACAAACAAATTAACAATCCATACAAACCAGCTCACTCACAGTAACACACCACTACTTAATTGGCAAGTATAACTACAACTATTTCCATTATAAAAAAGGTAATATTTTATAACCACACTCCCTCCACATCGAAGACATATTACTTGAATTTTCTAGAAATAAAAAAATGTTAATATGAGGTTTGTATCACAAAAGAACCAATATAAATGTTCGGGAATTAGATAATTAAAAAAATACGTCTCAGTAATATCTACACCTCGGCAGCCATTCCAGTCAGAGCGCCATTTTGAGATCATACTGACCTTCCTTTTGTTCAGCTAACGTTGCTCGCTAATGGACGATACTGGAAATGTTGAGTCATTGCTATTACGTTGCTAACGACTGCTACCAGCTAACGAAAATACAGAACAGTTAGGTCAACGGATAAAACGAATAAAAGACGTCGAGAGTCATAGATAACGCGTGTCAGTCCTACAAAAGTAAGGTTAACTAACGTTACTTAACTTTCATTTTTAACGTTTGGTCGGACAACGCCGTTGGCTAAATAACGTTAGTTCTAACAGGCTAACTAGTAAGATCAAGGTAATTGTTACTAAACGAGTAAGGACACGTAAAAATATTTTTCATTATGATAGCGTAGTTTGAAAGGAGAGAACAACTTACTTCAGAAGACGAAGTAACACTCTGTGGTTCTCTGGTGTAAGTACAGCTTCTCTGCTTTCCTCGGAAGAATAATGCCGCATTAGAGACAACAGCTGTGTTATATACCGAAATGTACTGACGTCAGCTGCCAATATCCGTCCGCTTTTGAAAAATAGTCCCCGCCTATTCGTAGCGCAGTATTTTAACATTATGCATTTCTTGTTTATTTTTTATCTTATTTTATAATAATATACGCATTCTTTAACGGGAATACTAAATATTAATCAGAAATAGTGCGTATTAAAATGATTGTCTGACATTTCCTCCGCGGCGGAATAATATCTCGCCAACCTTCCAGAACGTGCTGGAACCATCATAGCAACAGGGACCTTCCCTGAGCTTTTGATTGGATTGTATTACTGTTTGTTTGGACAACGATTGGTTGCTGCGGCCAACGTTAGGTGATTTTACATGTCTTCACTATGTTTATGACTATGGTGCTGCAGACCTGTATAAAAAATAGGCTACAAGATCTAATTAGGCTAAAACTTACATAACTCTGGCCTATGACAATGTAGCATCTGCATTATAGCTTACATACATTTATTTCGTCCTCATCTTTCATGTCACTTTAATAGTGGAAGCCTTACAAAGTCGTGTTATATTAAACTATTGGAATATGAGTGAGTGTGTCTATATGTAATGTAGCAGGGAGTGAGCGGACGTGAAATCTGCTAATCTTCTTTAAACGTGCTGGTAACAGATGGAAACGTGTTACCAGCTGTTGTGACAGCAGGGTAACGTTTAAGTATTTCAGGCCACGATCAAATTGCCAACTGACCCCATTTATACGCCTTATTTCATCCACTCTTAACCCTCATGAACACTATGTCTTAATTCACAGACACTCAAAATTATAGATACATTTAGGATTTATATTCATATATTCCTAAAACCATTGTAAAATATAGTATGTAGTATAATTCGATATGCAGTATTTGCTGTATCTGGTAAACCAACGGTCACACTTCATTATGAGCACAGGTTGTGTGGTAATGACCTAATAAAACAAGAAATGTAAGAGATTCAGATAGCATATTTGGTAAGCTTACTGTTTTTTATTTACACAATCTCAAGTGCTCTCATCAATGTCATTTAGGTTAATCTAACCTTGATGTCCTAATCAAATGTACATGTGTTTAAAGTATGGTAAAGTTTTTGCTGTGTTGTGTGTTGCTTACATGCTTGTCTTAACTCTGCTTGTCAGGATGAAAATACTGTACTGAGAGCAAACTGTCAAGTTATCAGTCCAACCAAAACTATTTATACATCAGAAGTAAATAGACTGCACACAAACACATTAAACCACTCAACATTTTATTTCTTTAAAATATAATTATATGCAAGATGATACAGATTTTTTATACTAGCTCAAGCTGAATAACTGGTTTATTGGATTAAATATACGTTTAAGATTTTTCTTCTGTCTTTCTTGTTATTACATTAAGTCATTTATCACTAGGCCCAATGGTAAGATATTATTCAGAGCATAAGTGGATCAGTAAAGTTGGTCAGACAAGGATTTCAATTGATATAATAAGCGAAGTGACCCAGCTGATAATAAAGAATGAGCAACTGAGATTTAGTTCAGTAATCTTAAAACATGCAGATTTCTATATAACTATTACATTACTGGCAGTACCAAGTACAGTGATTTGAGCTCCTACTTTTAGCTTCCACCTTTATTACAGATGTCTGTAAACTAATTCAAATCAAAAGGCAAAAGCTCACACGTGAATCTGTAACCTACTTGAATTCTATTTTGGGGTCATGGATATGATACAGCTGGTATAGTCCTTATTTTTGTATTTGGGTCATTACATTCCCTTTCTCCACCCCTCCAGCACAGTGTCATCTGACACCCAACTCGTGATGCACCATACCAGATCTTTCCAACACAGATTGGGGCGTCTGGTTGAACTAGTTCAACCCCTGAAGAATGTGTTTGTACAAGTCTGCTGTACTTTGCCCTGCCCTTGCTTGATATAATTATGGGCTGACTCAGAGTGTTCCAGGAAAACAATCTCTTAAAGCGGACATAAACCTAGTTGAGCACTGAGGAAGCTGGCGCTATTATCATATGAAATAAAAGTATACGGCTCAGGACAACAAAGTCAACGTCTGCTTTTTTAGAGGTATTTACCTTTGATTGAATTTACATATTCAAACACCACATGAATAGCTGTGAATGGGTCAAAGGCTTAACTGACTGAGAAGCTTTTAATGTAAATTTGACTCCTATCAGTCATGGACTTTGATTAGGGTAGGGTGAGTGGAACTGATTAGACTGGAACTTTCAGTTCCACGTCAGCAGGTTTCGCAACAAACATGTCAAACCAGTTCCTCAAGAATGTCAATAAAAGGTGGATTAATTCTTGTTGACATCAAATTAACTGAAGTAAGACTTCTTATCACAGAATACTCAAATATGGACCAATGTACTTTTAACGATTAGTTGTTGCTCTCTTTTAACCAACAGAATGGATCCTGTGAAACATACTGGCGGCTGCCATTGTGGAGCTGTTAGATTTGAAGTCTGGAGTTCCTCAGACCTCCATGTTTTCCATTGCAAGTATGGGTTTTAAATTTTTAAACTATTATACTTTAATCCAGAATAATTAGTGTAAGACACATATATCTAGAATTCTTGAGTCCTCTCCCTAAACCTGGATTACTATCATAGAGGTTACACTTTTTATTTAGATTTATAAAAGAATTGCCACAATACTTTGATTGTGTAAAATTGATGTTTTTAAGTTTTTTTTTTACTTGTACACTTTTTTGTGAACAATATAAACTGATATATGTATGTTATTTCTCCAGCTGTAGCGTTTGCACAAAAAAGCAGAACCATCATTTTATTGTTCCACAATCCAGCTTTACACTATTACAGGTAATAAACTCAAGTAAAAGATCTAATACAAATTATATTAAAATCACAAGGGCATCTTAAGTAATTGTTTTTGTTTTCATCACAGGGGTCTGACAATCTGACCACATACACGTTTAACACTCATGTTGCAAAACACACCTTCTGTAAAACCTGTGGAGTTCAAAGTTTCTACACTCCTCGCTCCAACCCCGATGGATATGGTATGACCTCAAAGTGCTTACACAAGACAGTCACACCATACTTATTTGTGGTAAACTTATTTCATCATCCCGTTGTGTTTACTCCAAACTAACTGTGCTGTGTTTATTCCAAACTAAGTGTCCCAATGGGCTCTCTAGTGGCCTGGATTTCTATGATGTATATAAAACACAAGTGTTTAGTTAACAAGGGGAGATAAATAGTCCATGAAACCCCATACATTTTGCTTTAGTAAACCTGGAAAGCCAAGCTATACTGGAGGCAATGGGCTTTTGTGCTGAAATCAGTCAGCTCCCCCTTGTTGCTGTTGTTTTCTTTCCAGGTGTCGCTCCACACTGTCTGGATCCAGGTACTGTCCGTAGTGTTACAGTGGAGAAGTTTTGTGGGGAAAAGTGGGAAGACAGCATACAAGCTCACAAGACCATCAAAGACATGTCTAAACCTGCAGCAGACTCACAACTGAGAGAAAATAAATAACAACACTTTGATTTAATAGCCTAACTTTTTTAATCAAAAGTTTACGAATACAGTATTTTTTTAAACAATCTTTGAAATAATAAGATGACAGAAATGCCTCAAATAATTCAAACCTATTGCTGTATTTATACAGTGTAATGACTCATAATAATAAAGATTCTTCTGTGGTAAAAAGACATAGTAATGTTTTTTTTAAATTAAATCAATGAGCAGTGCTTATGGACAACTATTAGGGCTACTTTAGCCCAAAAGTATAGAGGACATCTTAATTCACTCATCAGCTTTGTAAACAGTTTCTAAATTCACTCCAGTACAGTACTCATACAGTTAGGCAGGAAAATACCTAACAGAGTGACAGTCAGTGCATTTTGATGTGAAAAACTTAAAAGATCTTCAGGTTTTTTGGTCCTTGTGGGATGATCTGGAATGTGTTTATGAACATGTAACGAGAGAAGGCGATGTAGAGGTACCGAAACCACAGGAGCTGAGTGCGATGGCAAAACATGGCATTCTGAAAAGAAAACAGGGTTGTTTGAGAGGATATACAAGCTATTATATTATATTGTGAGTTCTCATTTAACAGTAAACAGTGCTCTAAGTCTGATACTTGCTTCCCTACCACATGTACTGTATATACCCTTAATTAGAATGTGCTAAAAACACGTGCCTTCTAATAGTAGACTCTGACATGTCTTGCCAACAAAGTGTCTATTTTGAGGCTTACTTTGGCTTGCCTGTAGCCCTTTGAGCCTACAAAACAGTGGAGACATGAGGGCAGCAGCCAGCTGAGAGGGAGTTCCAGGAAGGAGACATACTTCCTGAGGAGGCCAACAGACACTAGGGAGAGCAAACAGCAGTCTGAGAGAGCAAGCAGAGACACAGCTGGCTGTTAATATGTTAAACAATTATTATAGCAGCAAACAGTAACTAGGCCACTCACTCAGGTTAGTCTGTTTCAAATGTTACTGTGAAGCAACCTAATCTTATGAACACTTACCAATAAAATGCTTATACATTAAAACTGGTTAACCTGTGACAAAACATCTTTATGTTAGTGTTTTAACAAGGTACTTTAACCCCTCATCATGCAGCAGGAATTTATGGGGCACAAGCAGCTTAAGGCTGTTGGTAATGAGCAGTGCGTCTTGCTGTACAGCCAGGAGAGGTGGCTTATCACAGTCACATTGGGTCTAATTCTCTGCCACCTCCTCTAAAAGCTACAGTAAGGCCAGTTAAACAGGTGAGGTGTAAATGCCTGGTAATAAATAACCAAAGTGCATGACTAACGACAAGCCTGCTGGTTTCGAGATTTCTCAAGGCATGCTAAGGAGAGCAGGCCAAACGAAAGAGATTTTGTCCTAGATAAAGAGTCTGTGCTGTGGCCTGAGGACTGAGAACCGTTGAGGGCTCATGTATGATTAACTATAAGGGCCTGCTATTCTTGTTCCTTATCATGCTGTCTTATCAAACATTAATGTGTGTGCGCACTGCAGGCTTCAATGTTTACCTAGCTACCAAACTAGGCTTCAGTGTTTACCAAAATAGGAAAGTAATGAGTTCTCAGCCTGCTGTAACATGTTGCCTCCCCTCTGCCCCACTTTTCCTTTCACATTCTATTTTTTTAGAAAGTCCCCTCTCATCATGACTTTTCAGAAGCAACCTAAAGCAAAATTTCGGTATTAACTTTTGAAAGTAAAAGAATAAACTGAAATACATTTTGAGTATGCTTGGACAGTAAAGATGTAAACAGACAAATTTTAATATCTGCCAACATCAACGACATGTAAACTGAAGCCTTTACATATAGTGTGAGGGTACATAATGGAATTGGATAGTTGAACATATAGTCTGATACTCAACTGGCCTCATGCTGCCACCAGCAGACTAAAATGTATAGAGACACAAAAATCAGGCATTCTCTTTGAACAGAAGAGGGCGCTGTACATTAAGAAAATACCCACATTGAGACAGTGTTTACAGGACTTTCCAGGGTCTCAGGGTGGAAAATCCAGACTTAAGAGGTGGTGCTTTTTAAGTGAGTACGTAATTTTTGTCTCTCCTGATTGTGAAGCAGTCTGTTTCTTAAATTTAAAGTGCTACTTAAAGATTTATAGTCAACATATCTAGTGGACTCTTTTGACTAGAGCTGAAAAAAATTTTACTTTTCCAGCAAAGACCAGTAAATTCAAGCTCTGACACCTCAGTCACAAATATAATTAAAAACTACTTTAGAGTTTTCTGTGTATTAAACTTACCATTGGGCACTTGTCCAGTGGAAGCAAGATGGCTGCAAAGGGTGAAAAGAAAAGGTTATTCACTGAAAATGTCAGGGATGTCAACAATGCTGTAACTAAAATGATACATCTCTCCAACAGGGTTTGTGTTGGCTTTACCTTTTCAAAATTTGGCCTCAATGGGATGTTTCTACTTGCCAATATGTCACTTAGATTAGAGTTTTGGTTGCACTGATTACAGCACCAACGAGTTAAGAAGTCAATAACTGTAAGCCCACAGAAAAGGCCATGGAAAGCTGCAGCCAAGCTGCTGCTGAATACCTACCATTATGTGTGTTATGGGTAATTTTATACAGAGCGCTCTGAAGCAAAAACAGGATTTCATAAAGTAATTTGTCCTCAAGTCTTGGTGGGAGTGCAGTCAAAAGTTCCTTTAAAACTTCCATTTCCATGTGAAAAAGCTGCAAAACAAACCCCAACAACAAACCATTGATCTTCAGTGCACTGTGAAACTAGTGCACAGCCCCTCTAGGTTCCAGCCTAATGGGAATCATGGGATGTGATTTGGAGAGAACACATCTCATGAACAGATGAGGTCCACAGATTGAGGAGAGCAATATAGGTTCATCGAGGGAAAAGATCATGACAAATATGGCAGACAATTAGGGCAAAAGTACGACACAGGAACACCAATGTACACCTCATAGTGCAAAACACATTTGTTTAAACCAACAGTCTGATGCAACTTGTTTGGTTGGCCTCTCCAAGCCAGAGCTGCCCTCCCACCTCACCACTTCAGGGACAGGATTTACTGCTGCTCTCTGGGAGCAAAGCCGAGTGCCTCTGAGGACTCTGTTTGGATGACCTCTCAGCTATGTAACAGACCAATTCTGAAAAACATGGTGTGTGTGGGTGTGTGTGTGTGTGTGTGTGTGTGTGTGTGTGTGTGTGTGTGTGTGTGTGCGTGTGTCTTTGTGGGGAAACATTTGGAAAGAGAGGATGTTCATGTGGGCCTAAATGTTCTACTTTTTCCTGGACACTGTTTTTTTGACTGTGCAGTGGGAAGGTTTCTATGTTCATGTGTAGGCCACATAATATCTCTGGGGAAGACATCTTTAGGTTGTGGGATTATAAATAAAGAAAAAAAAATCAAAGCCTTAAAAATCAGTCAGTACCTGACAGCTTTATGGATGGCTATGTGATTGGCATGGCCGCTTACTCCTCTTGCATCGAAGGTCAGCACCTGAAACAACAAAATAGCTGTGTTGTGCCAGAAAAGCCAGAATCTGGCTATCTAAAAGTGAATTTAAATAAACGGAGGGAAAACAGAGGGAGAGACTTTTCTTGGGTTAGTGGAAGGGTTTCTGTGTCTGACTGTGGAGCTGCTTGGCAGCTGATAACTGATATTTAAAAACCCTTTGCTATTTGCATGCTTGCACACCAGAGTCAAGTGAAAAAAAAAATCAGGTCAAAGGGAAGAAAAAAGTTCTTGACTAAATACTGGGCCTTTGCTATCCACAGATATATTCTTTTATAACTATGGATATGCAAGCAGGAGCTTCCAATCATCATATATTATAGGTAAGATGAACTTAAAATCTCTTTAGCAGCTCTTACAGCTCATGCTGTAAGGCCAAGGCAATAACACAGTTCACCTCAAGAGCAAAGAAAGTGAATCACCCTTCATATTTTAACGTGTGTTGTTGCTGCATATATTCATTGGAAATTACATTAATGTGTGACTGACATGATTCTCCAGCATACTTTTTGGTCTGGAGGCATTTTCCACTGCTGAGCCTAACAGGATGGGAGGAGACAGTGTTTTGTTTGTCATCTTTGATAACAAAAAGAGATCAGCAACTACAGGACAGAGGAACCCAGCTGTGTGAAATCATCTTCTTTTTCTGTTCTCTTTTCCTTATACCATTGCTGCTGTACATTTTGCTTGTCAGGGCGTTTGACTGTTCTTTCCCTTGTTGAGATAGTCTGGATGAAAATTCTTTGATTCTAAATTTGCAACATTCCCATTAGCTAATAGTGCAGAACTGCACAGGGGCAGATAAGCATCGCTGTGTCAACACAGAAACTGTATCCAAACTTTCTACAGCAGCAGAAACCATTTTCCTTCTTTTTAAAGGACCAAAAAGAGACGAATGACAGGATTATTACACAGACCACAAGAAACTGGGATAATGAGTGAGAATACTATGGTGCCAAAGCTTACGGTCAAAAGAAGTCAAAACAATACATGAGTTTTGTTCACAGAATGGCAGAGAAACTGTGTGTTGAACTTAAACAGGAAATGACAGAAAAGCCACTGCTTTGAAAGGAAGGAGTTTAGTGCAGAGCTGAGCATACCATGTTGAAGGAGTGAGCTTTCATGTGATTCACAATTATAGAGGAGATGAGTGAGATCCTCCATTCTGCTTTGGGATCATCTGGAAGATTTCTAGAGAGCAAAGACAAGGACTATGGTTATTTAAGAAGTTACATAAGTATTTAAACCGTGTTTTACTGAGAAATAAGAGAGAACTGTGTCTGCATTGTAACATTACTGAAACTGAAAGTCACAAGCATTCTGCACAACACAAGGATGAGGGTGAGCTGTCTTATTTTTGTGGAAAGCAAACACAAGGGAATGCTGGAAGTTCCTAGGGTTAAGGGTCGGTAGGCCCTTAGCATCGTGTTCATCTGAAACTACAGCCTGGAGACAACATGGAGGATACATAGAACATTAAACTTGGCTTGTCTGCGCTCTTGGCCCACTAGACCTGCATCAGCTTCCTTTTTGGCAGAAATATTAGTTGATTTTTTTCTCAGCTTTGAAAATAAAAGCATTGCCTTCTATATTTGTTCAATGTTCCCCTTGAACCCAAGAGAAACAAGTCTCACGCACACACAAAACAAGGGAGAAAACTACTGAAAAAGCCACTCACACTAAAATGCAGCAGCTCTAGTCTGATCACTATGTACCATTTTTCTACCTTATATTGATCTAAATCACAAGAAGAAGAAACTGACATGACAGTTTGAGAACACAAAAGTTTGACAAGCAGTGAGATCAATGAAGTGACAATTTTCCGCAGACTTAATATAGCACACAGGTGGTGAGAGTGGCAGTGCATGCTTGTGTTAATATCTGTTTTAGTTGCTTAAAGTTTGGGTAGGTTTGGGGGTGTGTCAACAGCGTTTCCCCTCCTCTTCATTGCTAACAATGAGCCTGGGCAGTTGGGCTAGAGGAGGGAAGTGATGGATTAGGCCACAAATTTATTGGCTGCCAGTGATGTGAGGGTCAGGCTTTTGGTGGAAGGGGTGGCTGGGTGGGGGTTGGTGACGGAGGAGGAGCAGACAGTTGGGGGTTCAGAGATAGTTAAAAACTGTCTGTCATCGTGTGAATGCACTGCTGTGACACTTTCATACCATGCAGTGACATGTCATAAGGGCTTTGTTTGCATGTTTTCAGAGTGATTAGTAATGTTGCTATGAAACTAAATCTTATTTAAATCAATGTTAGATGCAGCATTAATAAAAAAAAAACCCACAAGCCTTAAGTTCTAAAAACACCAAAAAAAACAAGTAGAGCATTTTGTGAAAATATGGCCAATGTGCATGAATATTAAGTAATGAAATATCATATTAGGTTCACTGCTTGGCTGCACTGTACCTCTATCTATGTTTTAAATGTAGCATTACTTTCCCTCTTGCATTTATTCATATATTATTTTAGACATTTTTGCCTTTAAGCTTTAGAACTATATCGAAGTACAAGCCTGCAAGTAGGGAGGTAAAAGAAAGAAAAATGAACAAAAGATATGACACCTGACCTTTCTCAAGCAGGATGCAGGCTGAGTGTCAGCTTCACCATGGCAACAGAGCAAAATGTCCTAGAGTAACCTCCACAGCTCCCCCTCTGTAGCTTTGCATGTGGATGTCTAATTGCTTGCAGGCATCTGTATGCAGTTGTTGAACTTTGGCCCAGTAAGGGGATTCTGTGTGTGTGTTTGTGTGTGTGTGTGTATGAATGTGTGAGAGAGGGCTTGTTTAGTCTGGTCACATGGACCACAAGCCTGCAAAACTGCCAGACTTCTGTCCACATAGTCAGATTATATGTCATGCTTTGAGTGGTTGCGATGCCACTACAGACTGACAGCACACCCACAATATCCTGCTGTAACAAGGCAGTTACAACTATAGTAAGAACACCAATAGACACTGTGTTTCACAAGGGTTTAGAGACATTTGTAGTTGCAGGTTTTGCCATAATTCACTCGTGCTGCAAAAAGACCCATGGAACTATTACTGTTTACATTGGAAATAATGCTTTCGGTTTTGTTTTGAAAGTATATTGAGCAGAAAAACAACAACAGTCTAATGTGACAAAATTACAGTTTGTTGCTTGCTGCAGAATTCAGTGGATTGGAAAAATGACTGTTTGACTTTGCAGAGGCCAGCATGTGGTGGTGACAAATGTATCTAGGATAAAAGCACAGCCAGAGGTCAGCGGCAAGGCTAGAACATCTCGCCGCTATTTAGTGCACCCTGCCATGTGCTTAAAAAACAGCCAGGGCTATTTTTACTATCGATCAATGTATATTTAAACTTGGTGTGGGGATAGGGTGTTACTGCAACAAATATGACTTTCTTTCCAGAAGAAAGGGGCTGAACTCTTTGTTTAAATTCATTTGGAGAATTACATTGATCCGATAAATAACAAAAGCTCTCAGTTCGTGATTCAAAGATGTTTTTGACTTCGGCATCAGAAACATGTTTTCATGGCCTTTAGTCAGAAGACTAAATTAAGAAAAAATTAGGTATCTGAGATGTTGCCTCAGTTTAGTCCGATGGATAATGTAATGAAGAAGTGGCATGGCTGAATTTGTGCAGTGAGCAGCTATAATTGAGTCCGGGGAGCAGACGGAGGTCAAGCCAGTGCAAGTGCAGAGGCAGCAGAGCGTGCTCAGATTGAGCTTGATCACAAAGGCCCCAACATGCACTGGGGCCCCAGATACTGTCAACACAGCTGTCCTATTCAGTGAGCATTACAGGGAAAATCCTATTTTAAAACAGAATTCACGTGTTATTCCTTTGATTCCATAGGTTGCAGTTGTGAGTGAGTAAGTCTCACCCAGATCTGTCATCATGACACACTGTGCGCTGTGCAAGTCTACTGGATCCGGAGCATTATACTACCATGAATGATTTGATGGTAAAATCAGCCCATATTTCAAAATTTATATGTCTGGTCCTGTTGTGACAAGCACATTGTTAATTCCTTATACTATTTTACAGGGTTTGACAATATCTTGATGTTAATACAGTTTTTCCTTGAATTTCTATTTTAACAAGCAAAAAGTTGTGCATAGCTTATAACCACAAAAACACATTGTGTTAAACCTTGAGCTCTCACAAATGTGGTAAATACATTTCCTTGCTCATAAAACATTCATGATTTATAAGCAATTAAAATGCAGTCTTCCTCTACAGCATATAGCAGTATATATTTGGTTTATGATCACCATCTGCGGATCAGTGGAATAGTGTGAAACCACTGGCAGGACTGTGTATTGCGTCACCTGCATGCACAACATCTGTGCATTCTCAAATGCCTGCATGATATAAACAAAACAACTCCATAACGCTACTGGATGTCAAAAAAGCCCACAGGGAACCTTTAGTTCAAAAAATAAAATGACTTGCATCACAGTTGGTCTTTATTAATACCCTGCAATGAATACATTAATTTGAAGTGTCATTACAAGACTAAAACAACTTCTCTGTTTTGTTTTTGTAAACTGCACAACAGTCATGGCTGAATTTCCACAAAACACACTTTTTCATTTGTGTCTGTGTTACACAGCAATAATACACAGTTTAGTATACAAACCATTTTGAATATATGTTGTAAATTCTTTACTCTTTGTAGTTTTTCATATTCAATCTCATCTCACTATTCCTTACAATATTACTTATTAATTGATTTTATTTTTACAGTGGTATCATCCATCTGCCCAACTGTGGTGTTCATTTTAATAGTTATTGTGCTTGATTTACGCCTGATTTAATCTTTGATGACCTCATCAAAAGCTTTCGAAGATTTGTCTGGAAAACAGTGCTGTGTCTACTGTCTATGAGCTACAATTACCATCATCCACCTAAACTCTGCATGAGTTTGTATGAAAACCAGACAAATATTGATTTAGTCTCCATACTCATTTCCTGGAATGTTGTTACAGAGCTACAAAACCAGCAGAAGACAGGATATAATTATGTCAGTCCAACATCAAACATATTTCCCCATATCCTCTACAGTTTCCTCATTAAGGACAGCTTGGGAAGTTAGTGCAGTTCAAGCCGTCAAAATATAAGAGATGAAACTGAACTTTGCAATTACTGGATTTGCCAACTTAACGCTCACAAGCTACTTGAGAAAGCTAATGGACCCTAAATCATTTGTCCGGAACTCCTTTTTACACAACCACAAGACAAAGTTTTAGTGCAAGCATACAGTAAACGGCTTGAATGTGTAGTAAGGGGAAAAAAGGATGCAAAAAAAAAAAATTGGGCTCAACAGTTTAGAGAAGACTAATGTTGAACTGATGCATATGAAATCACTGTTTGTGCACTTGTGAACTTCATATTTTGACTGATTTCATGGAAGCAAACATATTATCATATCATCCATCTGATTTATGCCATTAAGTATAGCTACTAACACTCCTCAGATTTACGCAAAATAGTACATCATTACAACAAACTATAGCCTCCAATTTAAATAAAGACAGATATTAAAACCATCATGCAGGGTTTAGAATGACCACATGGGAAAGGGATCACATATCTGGATAGGAGAGTTTGCATATGGATGATGTATCCATGCTTTCTTAAATTAAATTTAAATTGATACAGTATATAAGATCAATCATTGTAAATATTTAAAATTTATTTTGAATTATTTGCCCTGTCTTCTCTGACATCTTTCCTATGATTCCTACAGCTTTCCCTTCCTGATCCATTTCTGCTGCTTCAGCTGCCAGAGGAACACGCGTTGAAGCCTGGAAATGTTCAAAACAAATTAATTGGATGGCTAATCATACTGTGCATCAGACTGCTCAGAATTCCCACGTGTATTTTCACAAGTTTCTAGCTACTTCATTTTGCTAACTTCTCAAGTTCAGACTTTCTATGCTCCTCCCCGGGAAAATCTCTTTTGAGTCTTTACAAAAATTTTTGTTACTCATCTGGATTAAGGGGGAAACATTCAACTTCAAAGTTAGAGAATAAAATTAACAGAGACCTAGAGGGAGAGACAGATAGAAAGTCCTCTACATTAAAATACTGGTTTTAAATTTTACAAAAAAAAAACAACGCCAACAACACCAAAAAAAAAAAAAAAAAAAATCAGAGGTGTTGAATTTTTAAACTTTTGCGCCTAAAATAAAAACATATATTGGGAACACTAATGTTTTACAGTGATCAGTATGATTTGGTTTATGTAAGTTGCAACCAGCCCAGGTTTGGTCTAATTTTCAGAACAATGAACTCAGGATTCAAGATGCCTGGAGAAGTGCTTGTAATTAAGGACTGTCCCAAAGTTTTTCGGAAGTCTGGTCACCATGGCAGGACTGTTGTACTATATTGGGATTGCTTTAGCTAAGTGTACCTACTAAACTGGCAACTGAGTTGAAATGCTCAAATGAATGCAAAGGGCTTTCTATTCATTTTTTTGTAGTTTCTATTCAGTACCAGCCTTATGCACTGCATCTCTTTCTCTTTTTATCATTATAAAATTACATAGAGAGTCATAGAGAGAGTCACAGGGAGAGCTGAAGTTAGGGATGTACATCTGCACATATTTGGGCAGTGAAGGTTCTGAGTGAAGCCAAAGTGTGGCTAGCCATGTCCAGACACACACACACAAAAAAACAGTTTGGAATGACCTACATTAGCAGTGCTCAGAGCATTGCCAAAATGTATCCCACAGTCCTTGGCAGTTGGCTTCGGCAGACATGGACAAGAGGAGGGGTGGAACAGAGGGAGAGAGAAGGAGAGAGGGAGGGCTTAGTTGTGAGTGAGGGAGGCTGGGGCTCTCAAAGTGCTGATTAGGTGTGTGTTTTGGGCAAACAACAGAATACACAGAAAGGGAAAATGGGCTATACTCCAGTTCAGCAAAAGTGCAGACAGTGCTGAGATCAAAGCTCAGCCATATTCTGTGTGCACAAGATGATAAACCTGGGAAGTCTGTGTGTGTATAAACACATGCACACACATACACATGCATGCGCGCGCACACACACACACACACACACTCACACACACACACACACACACACACACACACACACACACACACACACACACACAC
>JAPZDZ010000006.1:3263217-3277859 GCA_029783805.1 Acanthurus tennentii | reverse complement strand
GGGGGGAAATGATGCACAAAATTAGAGGAGAACTAAGACCTTGAAAGTTGACGAAATCCCCCAACAAAGGCATTAGTGCAAAAAAGTTTGTTTCCTGTTTCATTGATTGTTAGACATGCTGGTAAATATTTGGTTATCACTGATAGAGCTCTGGTCTCTGCTTCATAAGCCTGATAAGTGATTTTGTTTTGTTGCTTCCGTTGTTCCTTCTTCATTTTTGTTTGCTTTGAATTGATTTATTTTCAATTAGTTTTGGTGAAAGCTTTAAGGGTGTGCCTGCAAATGAGACTGAATGCCAAATACTCTAAAGAAGATATAGTACATAACCACTATTGTTACTGCTTTTGCTGGTAATAGGCATGAAGCAAAGTTATTTCATTCTGTATCTGCAAGACACAATGTTAGGGAGCTGATGAAAATTTTAGGAAAATTTGTGGCAACGTGAAAACAGTTCACAAAGTCTGGGACCCATCAAAAACTGTGGCCTACAGATTCAAAAGTTTGAAAGAAATAACAAATTCCTGCCCTAGATATAATGGCAATGGTTGTAGCTTTTTCCAACTCTGAAGTTAATATCATATTTTATTTTGCCATTATGATCAAGCTTTAAGTGTGAAAAATTGACACAGAAACTGAATGCCTGTGAAGAACAAAAAAAGATGATCAGGCCTATATGATTGGTTGGAATTACTAGTAATGTTGGAGACAGCGCCTTTTTTTTTACCACACTTTACAGCAGGTTTTAATTAAAAACCAAGAAGTTTTTCTTATCATAAAATGTCCTAACTATATAATGAAATGACACCCTTTGCCAATCCCCTTAATGAACAGCAGATTGTTTGTAAGAAATTTAAATTGCAGGACTAATTGATGCATAAAATTTTGCTACCATATTTCATATGCAATTGTGTATAAATTTAGAACCAAATTACATTATCTGTAGATTTATAAATAGAATAATTTTTGCTCTAGCTTATTGTTGGCTTGGATGCTTTTAGATATGAGCATGAAATAACATTTTATTAGGTTACATTAAGATTGGTTGTGTGTTATTGTATCAATTACATTTTTTTTTAAACCACATATAAGCACTTTACTCATGCTGATTCTGCAGTCTACAGCACATTTTTCATTTTAAATGGAATATTTTTTTAAATAAAAGTACATGTACATGAAAATATTTTGAATAAGCACATTTAATAAAATTCATAGCAGGACTGGCCATGATTTTCAAATTTTTCAAATAGTAGCTTGATTTAAAATTGTCTAAAAATATTTCCCATGTTTTTTCCCCCAAGCATTTGTAAATAATAAGAAACTACATAGAATCGCTTTTTTACCAAGCGGTATTTAGAGACGACTTGAGCTGTCAAAAAGTTTTATTTATAAATTCAAAAAAATGAACAAAAATGAGGTGCAGTACAAACTACCAGGTGAAGCTAGCATGGTGCAGGTCAACAACAACTTTGCAGTCGTTTGAAAGTGAAGCACCGGATGAAATGAGTCTGCTGATGGACATGCAGAGCAAACAATGGACCTTATCTCAGAGATAATAGCTGAAAACAACAAACTGTACTGCGCCATCAAGAAAAAGCATAACAAAAAAACTGAAGGAACTATGTGACGATAATGCAGACTAGCTCGTTGATAGTGTTGAAAAACGTTCTCAGGTTCATGAACACGAGAAGAGCAATTTTCAAATAATGGTCGAAAGGTTTCCAGTTACTATCGACAGGTATTCTAGCTTAAAACACCCAACCACTGATTTATAATCATTTCTAAATTGACGGAAAAGGATTATTTGTAAATTGCTAACGGTTGCAGTGTTGTTGTAGATATGTTTATACTGCACACACCTGCAAAATGTTCATTGTCAACAACCCCCACCCCCAAACAATTTCATGTTGGGGAGGATCTGAATGTTTGATGGATGGCTGAAAATTTGGCTCTGATAGTACAGCCAACTCAATAATTCAGCACATATTTAGTTTTAGGATTTCTAATGCCACAATACCCCTATATACAGTTTAGATAGCTTTTGAAAAAAAAAAGTCAGGCTAATAACAAATGATCAACATTAAATCAAGTTAGATCAGTTAGCCATTTTTAAGAACAGGCCCCTGTTCTTCCCACCCACATGCAACTATTTTGGTGTTTCCCTGAACTGCAGCTGCACATTATAGCCCAAGTTGTTTTTATGTACAAGTAGTTCTAAGACCATTCCCGCTCTTTTAGTTCAAAAGTCTTGACTTAATTTAACGCCTCCACAAGGTATAGAAATACCCTTAGTGTATGTATTTTGGATTTGATTCTAACTTTATCACTCACAGTGGCACCAAGAAGTGATGTCAGGATAGTGCAGTGAGCCTACTAACTCACATGGAAACAGAATTGTTTTAGAAAATTGAAAAGGTGATGGACTACACTGGCTTCCTGAATCAAATAAGATTAGTATTTTAACAAATATACCATGGTCATGATTTATTCCCTCCTTTGTTGTGTCTAATGTGTACACTATGACCCAATAGACCACAAATTACAGTTCATCTCCTGTTCTGCAGTTCCTGACTCATGCTGCAGATTTTTTTGATATTGCTATCTAGTATTGTCAGTCTAACTCACTACAAAATTATTTCATCCTCTTTCTCGATTACTTCTCATGAAGAAAGATCTTTTAATCTTTAAATTTTTTATATATTTATCATAATTTCTAGGAAAGTAACTTTTATATCTCTTACTTGATGCAGGTGGTTTGTCTCTCCAAACATGGTCTAGCTAAATTCTCTGATCCGTGAAGCAGCCTAAGCCCGCTAGCTCTGAACCACAATGTCCAGTAGCTCGGGCTACCCCCCCAGCCAGGGGAGCTTCAGCAGCGAGCAGAACCGATATCCACCACATTCTGTCCAGTACACCTTCACTGGCACACGCCACCAACAGGTAAAACCTTTTGTCTGCAGTGTTGATTTTAAGCTATAGTTTGTTTCAGTGTCATGTTATGAAAAAGTAACAAGTATAATTCGAATCAAAGGGGTCTAAAGAGAGTTTATTTTTATTAAATATCTCAGTATGTTGTGGGGAAATCTTAGCAGAAGTAAGACATTTGCTATAGAAGTCCTTTGTTTTGAACCTGTGCTGGCAATTAATCTGAACAGGTAATGTATGACTGCTGACATATGACATATGACATGCTAATATGCAACTTCACACAGAAAATGAGTCAGAGAAGGGTGAACTGCCAAGCTCTCCTGTTTGACATGGCTTTGTCCTGAGACTCTGATGCTCAGACTCAGCTGCTACAGTATTTTATTAAGGTTTACAACCTTCAAATAAGCGTGATCAAGTTTACTGTCAAAATAAATTGTAAACGTGACGCAAAAAAATTGAAACTGTATCAATTGCAGCTCAGTTTCCATTTGCAAGTTCATTCAACTGTTGTGAATTTTGGATGTTTCTTAACTATTTTGGAAGACAATTCTTAGAAGCTTGCTTTCACAGAAAACAGTCTGTGGTACATTTCTGGGCATTTGGGTTGTTTGTTTAAATCTGGGAAAAAACTGGTATTTTCCTGTAACTGCATTTGCTTGTTCAGGTTTGTTTGGAGGTCACACTGTGCTGATAACATTTGTGTTCTCTACCAAATAGCTTTTTGATAAAAGATTGCAATCATTACAAAGATTTTAATTCATTTTTTTAACATCTACAAATAAAATCCATTAGAATTTTCTGGATAGGAGCAGTGATACTGGTTTTGGTCATTTTATTATAAACTTAGTGATGAGATGTTTGAAAGAGGAGCAAAGTCTTGGCCTACTTTTGGACTAGCCCCTTTTCCTCAGTGAATGGCAGCATTCTGTTCTTATTCTAAGCTACATAAGTGGCTCCTGCTGTAGTTAGTGATAAATTTGTGAATCGTGTTACTCAAAGGAGGATTAGCACAGTCATTTATTTATAATATTTAGAATTTTACCCTTGAAATGCTAACATTGTGTCTATGTACACCCAGAGTTGAAGTGGTTGAGTTCACTTTTCTTTTAACAGCATTCACAATCCAAATAAAATCAGTGTAGTTACTTGTGCAAGCTGAGAGAAGAAAGACTAGACTGTGAATAGAAATAAGCCAGTACATTGTCCCTCTCCTGATTACATTTTGTATATCAGCCGTAACCAAGTACTATTCTGTTATCAGTGCATAACCTGAAGCACATCCATATGTTATGGATGTATTTGAAGTTACAAAGTCACTGTTTATGGATATTTGTTAACTGTGCAGTGTAAAATCATTAGCACAGGATGCTGATGGAAAGTAACATGGCCCTGTTTTTTTTTTTTTTAGCATTGCATTGGTTCAGTAAATAAACTGGGAAAAACCTGATCCAGCATTTAGAGCAGCATCAAAGGAGTTTTCCAGTAATGCTTTCTGTACTGAAACAAGCCTGATGGAAGATTATGCTCTGCTCAGTTGCATGTTAATGTAAATAACATAAATAACGCAGTCAGTGTAGACAGCTGGGCTGATTGAAGACGGAAGTGTATTGGTGGCATCAGGTGGATGTGTTGTCTGTAGACAGGACTTTGCCTTTCTCTAAGAATTCTTTGGTTGCTGCATCTGTAAAATGCAGGTTACAGATGTACCTTTTGTAGGAACTCAATAATTTGTGATATTTGCCCTCAGGATTTCACAGTTCCGGACTATCGGACTCATATGCAAGATCCACAGGGTCGGAGAAGACCATCATTATTGTCTGTATTCCACCCTGGAACTGAAAGGTAAGAGCTTCTCCTTAATATTTGGCCCTCTGCCTAAGGACCTACTCAGACCAAATTAGATATTTCCGATTTCCTATTTGTTTTAATGTGAACAATCCGGCACTGAGGGCCGCAGGTGGTTGGGGGGAAAAACACTGTTCAACCGCCAAGGATGAAGAGAAGTGAATTTAGGAGGGAGCACAGCCAGACGTCAACCTTTGGTGGCCTGCTGGCTGATGGGCTTATCAGAGCAAACAGACCAAGGAATACAAAGACTTGATTGGGTGGTAGACACTCCCTCATTGCCGCAAAAATTTTTGGTGATCATCACAACACCCGATTTGGTCTAAATGAGCCCTAAGATCTGACAGCTGATTAAGATGATGAACTACATCCTCAAACTTGCCATCCAGATTGAGTTTTTATTCTGGATTAGGGAGAGTTGCTCTTTCCTGTCTCACTCCCTCTGGGATGCTGTTCCTGGATTACAGTTTGGGAACTGTACATCTAGACTATCTGATGTAGCTTTTAATACATCTGTGAATTTCTTGTTTACTTCCGTTCTTCAGGCCTCCAGAGAGACGCCATGGTTACGAACAGCAGTTTCACCCCATCACAGCCCAGTCTGAGCACGAGGTCCTGGAGGCTAAACGGCCCCGGATGGATACTGTTGCTGAGTCCCGCACACCTCCCACTGCTGGGGGTATTGTTCTGCCCATGACCCATACAGTACAAGACAGTCTAAGAGCCAGTGTGGAGGTCAAAAAGGTGGGCCCTGTTCCTCTTCATTCACTTTTGGAAACTTAAAAAGTCTTGTTTGTGTTATTGTCCTTATGTAGACAAACTTAGTTTATCATGTTACACTTTTCTTTAAGTGCACACTGTTAAACCATGCCAGGTTTTGCAGCACTTTCATAATTTCATGACACTCCACTCAAGATAAGAATGTGCTTATGACCTCTCTTTGATTCTATAATGTCAGCATGTGTTTATGTTTTCTGTTATAAGAATAATAAGCTAAATAGATACAGTTCCAACTACACACATCTTGCTGTAGTTTCAAACCTTTTTTCCTTTTTGCCAGGAGTCTCAGTTCACCGTCAAAGTGGAGTCCCCGTCCCCAGGAGGACCCACGCTACACTTAGGAGAAGAGCAGGATACTTCTCCCTCCAAATTATCCAAGGAGGAGCTGATCCAGAGTATGGACCGTGTTGACAGAGAGATTGCTAAAGTAGAGCAGCAAATTTTCAAGCTGAAGAAAAAGCAGGTTGGTGACCTAAAACCTCTCAACTCTGAAAATGTATCAAATACAACTGATGTTGTGTAAAAAAAAAACCTAGGCACAAGTAACGAGTTCACTTGCTATTTTAATGAGGCATTAACCCACCAGAGACTGCAGTGACGGTAATTTTAGAACAGCAATGAGGAGCTGTTGAATGGCTTATTGCTTTTATAGAATGTGTAATTGTACACCACCATGGCAGAAGTTGTAAAAGTCTCGTAGTTGATGCATGTTAAGTGTAGTGATTACATTTTGAAAGAGCTGGTTCATCAGTGGCTGAACCTTAATGGGATTTCTTTCACTGACATTGTGGAATGTGTTCAGGTTTCAGTTGTGATTTAAATGTTTTCCACAGTGACTGTTAAATCCAGCTACAACTTTAAGAGATATAATAAACAGTGACATAAAGATGTACAACAGAAATGTGCAGATGAAGTGACAAATGTAAAAAAGTTTTTTTTTTTCATTTCAGTAACTTAGTTTGTAGCAGCGTCAAGGTCTACCATTGATAGTTTTTCTGCAGTCATAGGCCTCCCTTTCTCTTCTTGTGCTTTTCCACTGGTGTTGCACTGGGCCCAACTATTCTACACTGATCTGCATTTCCAGTACCAGTTAAACCACGCCGAGTTGTGCTGAGTGGCACTAAGGCCAGAGCACACCAGCCTTAGGGTGCGGGTTGCGGTGATGTCTTGCTGACGGTACCCATCCTGTGATGGCCCCCCTCTCTCCCCCACAGAAAAGCATGTGTTGCGAGACTTGACTCATGTCTGTGCGGGAGAGCAAAGAGAAAGTGGGTTTTAACAATGTCTGTGCGTTCAGCTCTTAGTGCTTTTACAGCTTCTAACGGAATCTATTTGGTTTAAGGTTTAGCTCCCTTCCTTATCCTTGTTTGTACTGCAGATATCTGCGTTTACTGTTTAATCATGTTTGAGCGCAGCTATAGTGGTTTTGTCAAGTTGGTAGACAGAAACTCGATATTTCTCGATTTTGTTGCTTCATAATAAAAGCTTAAACATATAAAACTAGAGACTTATGTTGTAAGCAAATCATTAGATTAAAAACATAATTACATGATAAGTGATCATTAGCAGAGTGTTGTTAGTGGTTATCTTTTGATACAGCCTGCAAACAGCTCACCTCCAACAGGTAAACAACTTCTTTTACTTGCCTTGCTGACTGATGGAAAAACACTCAACTACAGTCAACTAAAGACAAGTTCGCCATAAGTTAAAGGCACAGCTTCATGTTGGTAGCCACGTTTAAATGGGAATGCAAATCCTGTCTGTTCGGGGTAGACATGCCCAGTCAAACTGAGCCATGACAAACAGTGTTAAGAAAGTGTAAAGAGAAGTCCTATAGCATGTCCTATCAGTGAGGAATTCAATCAGCAGACAGTGTTTCACCTGGAATGTAAGTTCCCCCTATAGCCTAATCATTTATTATTTATTATTTTCCAGAAAGGTGTTCCCTGAAACTGAATTTTAGAATTACAGACTTATATTTTTTTATTAGCTCTTCAGATTAGGAAATCTGCATTAGGCACCAGCCAAATGTTGGTAAAATATAAAGGTGACTGGTAGATTTCAGGCAGCAGGGAAATTTAAACATTTATCTGTCAGTGGCTGGTTGATGTTCAGATTTTAAAAATTGAATTTCCCACTCTGCTACCTTCCTATCTTGATTAACCTGTTAAAATGTACTAGTAGTTTCTGCTGCTATCTTTTTTGGAATTCTGTCTTATTAAAATACAGACTGCAGACTGGGTTATACTCTCAATTTTTCAGTCTGAGTTTTCCCAAGATTTTCAGGGATTTATTTGTTTATGTGAGGTATTTCAGGAACTGATAATGTCGTTCATGTAACCTGTTAGTTTACATAACCTTTATCTTGTAAACACTGAGCAATCAAACACGCCAGCTCAGCTTGTCTGTCAGCATCAGCATTGGCCTCAATGGCAGTAAACTTTAGTTCTGATAAAAAAATGTTGTTCTTGAACAAGCCTGTAGGGATTAATCTGATAATGTCTGTATGGGCCTCAGCTCAGATATCAGTAGCTGAGACCAGATTGACACAGTGTGAATATGTTTTATACTAGTTTTTACATATGAAGCTTGTTTAACCGGGTCATGTATAAAAGAAAAGACCCCACCCCGTTTCATGTTTTTTTTTCTTGTGTGCATTTTTAGATTTCTCTCTTGTGTGCTATTGGTTAAAATATTGTGTGTCGCTGTTGTCTCTTAGCAACAACTGGAGGAGGAAGCAGCAAAGCCAGTGGAGCCAGAAAAGCCAGTGACCCCTCCCCCTGTGGAGCACAAGCACCGCAGCATAGTCCAGATCATCTACGACGAGAACAGGGTTAGTCATCTGCTGCAAATAATCACCTCATCCTCTCAGTTCTTCCTGGTCATTTTGTTTGTGCTTAAAACTATTTGTTTTGTCTATAACCTGTGTGCATTCTCCAGGCTGGATAATGTTGATTTTGCTTTTCAACCAGTTCAGGTTAACAGGCCTTAATGGTGCTGAGCCTCGACAAAATGAGAACACATGCGTTTCCGCTTCATTCTCCCTGCAGTGGATAACCATGGTGACCATGGCCATCCAGTGGCAGTCATCCCTCTCAAAACAGGCCATTTAACACTAAACTGCTGGCTAAAAAACCGTGTCTGTAAATCTGTCTGCTCAGCTCTCTCAGTTTTTTTGCAGCATCTAACCGAATTTTCTGTGGTGGAGTGTAGATCAGTCCTGTTTACTAGCCTTACTTTACCATTCACTGATAACTTAAAGTGGTTTTATACAATCAATTAATCAATCGAGAGGGAACCACATTTTAATTTCATTATACAACCTGTTGTATAATGACAAAAAACTGCCTTGTATTCCTTGTATTTTATTCTTGGTGCTGTTTGTTGGTTAAAAAAACAGTGTATGTGACAACATACAGCATGAATGTTTGTGGTTGCTCGCAGCTCAGCTCTGCAGAAGTATTCCCATTACTGGAAAAACTGCATATGGAATAGCAATGTCCTCATTTTGAAAAATAATCATTAATTGACACTACTGTGATTTTTGCATGCTTAGTGAGCAGTACTGTTAAAAAGTAACCATATTCTCACTGCAGTTTGACCCGGTCATATTTCATAATTTATTTTTGTTTGACTTTTTAAAATCAATGAGGAATACAGTACATTTAACTAAAAGTCAAGGGCAAAAGCAGACCTCATTATCTGTATTTCAGCTGAACAATGGGGAAGTGAGTGTATGTTTATGGAGGTCACTGTAGTTCATGTCTGTCAGACTGTGTTGTGGTAGGAGAGTGCTGAGACACGCCTTCCTTCTCAGTCAGCCATTAACCCTTTAGACTGCAAAGCTGCTCCGGCCCTGTGCAGATTCTGGCAGCTCTGTTTGTTTCTCTAGTTGTCTGAACATGTAGGCTTATTAAAGGAAGGAAATCAAGAGTTATTCAGTGTTATTCTGATGATCTTGAATAAGCTGACAGTCTGTACTGATCCAGGAAAAGTGCTTTTGCCAACCCCATTAATTATTATCCAGCTGGAACATTCTTTCTTCTGTTTTCTTTTTTTTTTTGTATCATGTTTCACTCCTTTCAAGAACGTGCAGCTGCTCACTTTAAAATGTATCATTTGAGAAGCTCATAGAAGAGCAAAGCTAATCACCTTATGATCAAACAAGTATAATGTTTTATTTAATCAGGAATCAAGGAAATTATCAAAATTGGTTGTTGTCCTGAGAAATTGCTCTTTTCTTTATGTGTAACATATCACAACCTAATTGAAAAAAAAAAAATTCAGTGAAAATGGTCAGAAGTTTAATTGTTGCTTTTTTGGCCATAAGCTACCCTGTGACTTAAGCTTCTGCAACCATGCTGTAGCACCTAAAAAAACTAATAAATATTAAGTACATGTCTATGTAAAAACTATTAAGGTTTTTTTTTTTTTTTAATTAAAATGTTTGTTTCTGGAAATCCTCATTGTAATTTTTTTTTGTACCTTGTTATTTACATATAAACTCTTGTTTCTTTTTTCTAGAAAAAAGCTGAGGAGGCCCATAAAATACTTGAAGGTCTCGGTCCCAAGGTTGAGCTGGTACGTGATATAATGTTTCATAACGTTTTTTTTTCCTTTAGTGAACTTTGAGGAAAAGGTGATGCTTAACTCAGTAGCAGGTTAGACATTACTGCTTGCCTAATAGCTAATATTTAATCCACTTCTGGTTTCTGCTCTGCTTTTTTTCCTTTTTAGCCCCTGTACAATCAGCCATCAGACACAAAGGTTTACCATGACAACATCAAGACGTGAGTATCAACATTTATTCCATACATTTATATTATGAGCATCTGTTAGCCAGCAAAGTGCATCAGACATGATTCTTACTGCACTAACAGGACAGGAAGTGTCTCAGCTGAGGAAAGCATTGGAGGTAATGCTGACCTCCTGAAGATAAACTCAGCTGATTATTCTGTCTAATCTGATTGCTGAGTCACCCAGTTGAGTTGCCCTACTGACACCAGGGAGAGTGATTGAGAAAGGAAGTGAAAGAATAAGCATGTGCCTGCATTAGGTGTGTTTAAAGAAGGGTTGTGTCAGGGGTTGAAGGCCAGACTGTCTAGGATCAAACCCTTATCAGTGTCTGCCATGAGAGCAGCCCATCTGGCTCAGTCTTTATCACGACAGAGACCACCTCTGTGCGAATCTGCTGTACAGGCCACAGTCTCAGGGTCGGCTCTCTCATTTTTTTCTCCCCACAGCCACCATCATGTGTAAACAGAAGAGTTCCCAGTATTCTGTACCTTCTGCAGTAAAAATAAACAGTGATATGTCCATGATGGTTTTTCATGGGAGTGTTGTAAATTACACCAAGCTTCGTCCCTTAAAGTATTTTCAAATTTACAAAAGACACAATTGCACACGGTAGAAGAAATACTTTCCACCAAAACATTGGCTGGATCTTCTTTTACATATCTTAAATATCTATAATTGGTTTATCTGCAATATCTCTATAATAAAATTATTTTTACAGAGAACGCTAGTCTTTGACATGTTATGCAACTTTGTATGCTTTCTCGAAAATACCACAATATCTTCGTTGTATTGTTCTCTTTTAGAAACCAAGTCATGAGGAAGAAGCTGATTTTGTTTTTCAAGAGGAGGAATCATGCTCGTAAACAAAGGGTAAGTGTCCCTGCTGTCAGGAAATCATGGTGGAAGTTCCAGGTTTTTAGTGTCAGTGCTCTGGACAACACATTAGCGGTACCACCCATTCCCATGGTCAGTGTAGCATTCACGTCATACCAGACATGATGCACTCAGATGACCTCAGATGACCAGGGGAAATATTAATAGAATTGTTAAAGTTTTTGATTCATAGTATCCCTGTTTACTTTGCCTGATATAATTAAGAATCGTAAGCTCATCAATTGAACTCGATGAAGTGGGCTGTGAGCTGTTTACTGAAAATTACAGAATATTGTTACAAAATTGTCAGACATCGAACAGCAGTTTTTCTTTTTTAATGCAGAAGGCAGACATGAGCAGTTTAACAGCATGCTTTTTCTACAAATCTTCTTTTCATCTAAAAAGACACTTTTAGAACAAGTTTCTAGTTATCTTAATACCCATTTTGTTGTCAAGACTGTTTTAAACTGAACTCATTAAACATTTAACGCTCATTTTTATGATCATGAAACTCCCATTACACAGAAATTATGGGATTGCAGCAGGGGATGATGGAAACGTCACTACTTCTGCATATTTGTCATAAGCCAAAGTATTGGGACAGATTGATGTTTTGACCTCACTGGGAAAGTTAAGGGATTGCCAAAGTTAGAATAATTCATCCAAGTGGAATGTGAATCTCTGACCCAAAATTCTTTGCACTCCATTCAATAGTGCTCTCAAAACCACAAATGTCAACTTCATGCTGGAACTAAAGGAAAAGTCAGGAAATCGCTAAAGTCAGTGGGCTGTTCTCTGACACAACAGCTGTGTACAAAATTTATAGCTTTTCACCCAATAGTTGTTGAGATATTAGAGTTGCAGCCAGAGTCATAATCTGACTGACCAACACTGCTGTTACTTGAGCCACGTCGCTGGTATGGCTAACCAGAAACTGATGTATTTACAGTGCAGGAAACGTCTGGTTTCCCCTGTTTGTTGGAAGGTATTGTGTGGGCCAAGGACTAGAAGTCTTCATAAGTCCACCTGGACCGTAGGACCCGAGATACAATCAGGGACCTGTACAGGTCTGGACCCATACAGGTTCGGACCCAAGTTCATACCATCAGTTGGGTTCAGGTCAGGTTCCATTCTGTTACTGCTAGTGTAGCATCTGTTTATACATAATAACCCAGTGGATCTGAAAGACCCAGCCATGATCAGATAGCACTAATCCTAATGGAAATGCTGTATGTGTATTATGACTTGCAACACTGTAGTGCATCTGCGGCCACAAGGTGGTACCAGATGACCTGCATGAGAGGGTTCTTCTGCTCAGAAGGTGAGGAGTCAAAGTGCAGAGGTCAGACTCGTCTTGGAGAGCATGGAAGACATCACTGGTCATCCATTGACGAGTTGAAGATAGCAATGCCAACATCTATCCATGCATTGCTATCTTTAATCGGTCAGTGGATGACCAGTGATGTTATAGTTCGAAGGGCAATCAGTTGTAGACATCTAGATGTTTTTTTTAATATATATCGATGGATCTGAACTGCAGAGCTGATTCAAATCGAGTCAGGCTTGTTACACATTGCTGTCGCAGCAAGTTGACTTCTAAGAGGAATTAAATTGATTTGCTAAGTTGTTTTAATCAGCAAGAGGGGACTTAAGAAAACAACTTGTAAATTAACATCGACTTTTTAATAACAAACAGCTTATTGGATCTTCAACTCCTGGACAGGTTCAGGTCGAACATTATTCAGTGCTGGGTCTCTGTCCTTTAAATATGGAACTGGTCCAGTCTGGTTCCAGGTAGTACATTGTACATGGCTTTGAGATCTGCCCAAAATTTTTTTGGACCAATAAAGACCATTCTTATGTACAGTATTATAATAAATATTGTTTAATTAAAGAATACCTGAGAAATACAGTGGTTAAGTAAGTGTCTGTCTGTCTTTCTCCACAATTAACCAGTAATTTAAATGATTTAGAACTACCTTGTGTTGAAACACTTAGCTCTTTTTTTTGTTGCAATGGCTGAGTGAGTTCCACCTTTCTCTGGCTGTTCCATGTCAGGGTCAGACAAACCTTTTGAACAATGGCAGAGTGCACATGGCCTCATGCCAAGAGGAAAGTGAATTGTTTGCCCCTTACTGCAGAGTGGAAATGAGGCCGTATTGTTCTCTCAATACATGAGTCTCTCTTCATCTTCACTAAACATTTAACCCTCACATCCCTGGAAATTAGTTTTATATTTACTTAAATTGAAAAATTAGATTGTTTTGGGCCTTTTTTCCTGTCAGACTATATTTACCAGACCAATTGTAAATACATCTAAATACATATTGAGCTGAGAATAATCTTTTGAAAGCTATCTGTAAGTAGACTAGTTGCGTCAGAACAAACTGTGCCTGGGTCAGGACACTGTATTGGGCAATGTGAAAGGTGGACATAAACCCCCAATAAACAAAGCCAGTTTCTAAACAGCATGTACTCACTCACCTTTGCTCTCACTTCAAGTTTCTGCAGCCTGTCTGTAGTTATGTTTGCATTTCTTTTCATGTTCTTTGTCAAGGATAAACTGCAACAGTAATTTATTTTGCATTTACATAAACATTTACATAAAGCATGATACAATACACAGTGATGCAATACTTTAACTGGAGACTACAGAAAACAGAGACATCACAGTCACAGCAGCAAGTGAGGGTGATGGTTAGATTTCAATAACTGTGTTTGCAACATTACATCAACTTTGTCTCTTCTGCTTAGTGACCTAGCAACATATTACATCAAGTGCACTCTACAAACTGAGGTCTTTCCATTGTTTCATCAGAAACCTGAGAATTTCTTCACCATTGTACACTTTGCATCTGAACAGTGCTCATTTAGGATTAGCTGTACTTTTTCAGGACACTGTGAGCAAGAGTTTTTTCTCAAAACAGCCTTTATTATGTAACCTTTCCTGGAGTAACATAGCAACAGATGATCTCAATTCATTTCCCATTTGTATCACAGTTAGTGTTTTAGGAATTTAGTGTAGATGCTGTGACATTTTTGAAGGAATATGAAAATATAATTTTCCTCATTAGGTCTAATAATATATTCCATGTGGATCATCTGGCTCATTGCACTGGCAAGAAGTTCTTTTGGCTCTTACTGTAGTGATGGACGCCCACTCCTGATATAGCATTTTCCATGCTGTGTACACAGGAACAGAAGATCTGCCAGCGCTATGACCAGCTGATGGAAGCGTGGGAGAAGAAGGTGGAGCGAATGGAGAACAACCCCAGACGCAAAGCCAAGGAGAGCAGGACACGGGAGTACTATGAAAGGCAATTCCCTGAGATCCGCAAGCAGCGAGAGCAGCAGGAGCGCTTCCAGAGGTAACAGTCTCTACCAATGTCTGGTCAACGTGGTGATTTGTACCATTATTTTGC
>JAPZDZ010000006.1:3238489-3256284 GCA_029783805.1 Acanthurus tennentii | reverse complement strand
ATATATATAAAACCCATATCATCTATATAAGCATACAAGAGAACCTACAGTGGCGGCAAAACGATAAACACAAAATGTCCTATTTTGGACCAGTGTTGGGTTTGTTCATTTTGGGATACATTGGAAACTTCACTGTACAACATGGTGGACCCTATGTAAAATGACCTGCTCAATCTGTAGACATAAAAAGGCTCATTCTAAGGTGATGAAAGCACAAAGATTCTTGTTTTTAGGTGATATTAAGTGGTTAAAGATTATGAAAATTATAATAAGTTAAAAAAATAAATCTGTTTATCCTGGTCATTAGATATGTCATGAGATCCGCAGACACGTCAGTTTTACACTGTGAAAGCAGGTTTGAAAGTGGTCTGAGTTGAAAGCGGGTAAGGGCAAGGAATTGTTTAAATCCACAAAAAGTCTAGTGTACCATAAAGATCCCTTAAGTTTGCTGTATTGGATGTTCCATAACACCTGAGTAGAAATATTATTTTTTTGCTTGGCTTTGTGGTAAAAAGCATGAATATAAGATTCACTTTTTGCACATCTTTGTTCCAAAGGTAAGATGTTCCTTGAGAGCTCTTTTATTTATTTCCTGTAAGTTAAATTAATCCAACAGTGGAGCACATAACATGGGTTTCTAGCACTAATAATGAGCTACTTTCTCCTGCAGAGCTCCAAGTAGCCATATTAACTGTTGCTAAATCTTTTATCTTACTTTAAGTTTTCTTTTTCATTTGTCACCTGTAGTTGCTTTGTCGTGACTATTTTTTAATTGATTTTACTGTCAGTGAGTTAGTGCATTTTATGTAAAATGAATACAGACTATATAACATCAGATAAAGTGAATGTTTACATTTATTTCTTTTTTTAACCTTTTTCCACCTTTTATGTTATCGGGTTATTAGAGCAATTCAAAAACATTTCCAAGTAATTGTATCAGTGAATGATAGTTATAACTGCAACAAATTGCAATGATAGACATGATGAATCAAAATAGTCAATTTTTCAATTCCTAATCTTGTGGTGAAATTGCTTGAAGCAAGAGTGGGAGATTTCCTGCTGGTGGCCTACCTTCTGTGGTAGGAAGGGGAAGATTGACTTGTGGCTCTGTCATTTCCTAAATCAAACAGCACATGTGAATCAGCAAAAGAGGGGAGAAATTAAAACTCTCAAAATATTCAAGCCAGGTCAGGAAAGAGCTTCATTTAAAAACACTGAAGAACCACAGAACCACAGAGCCTCATTGACTTTTTAGAACATCTGTGTAGAGACTCTCTACGCAGTGCTGGTGAAGAGGCAGGAATGCCACGGCTCTCTGACCACTTCCAAAGCAAACACAAGCACTCCCTGACCCAACCAGAACAGCATCTCACTAAAGGACATGTATGGTGAGAATAACTCTGGCTTAAAACAGCCTGGTCTCATCTGTAAAAAGGTCTCTGATCTGTTGAGTACCAAAAACATGGGTTGCAGGCTACTGCAGGCAGGGAAAAAGTCAAGAGTTATTAGTCTAAAATTTAATTCCCAAGTTTGATGTGGTCCTCTCTGCATACATCATCTGCAATCTGAGCTCTGAATCTAAAGAGGAATGAATCAGTGCAGCTGCATTACTCCTTTGTAATGGAGAACCATCCTACCACTTCCATCATTGTTACTAAGAATATACCCATGCAACTTTAGCATGTTATTTTCTAAATATGGGCAAGCACACTTCTGAAAATACTTTAGGTAGCACGACTTATCTAGAAATTCTGGTTTGACTTTTGATCTGCAGCCAAAAGGAAATGCAAAGGGAGCTTTTAAGAAATAGGCCTGGCAAAGTTACTTAGAACGATGACATCAACCATGAGTTAAACTTTTCTATTTGTCTCCATTTTATTTAAGTGACATGGAAGGCTTCGACATTAACAGAAAAGGCTATACTTGATTCACAAGACAGCACCACATACAGTTTTCTTTCAAATGCTATAGATTCAATTTTGCCAGTCTTGCTGCTCCACTGTTAGACACCAAAAATCCCTCTAATTATCGTCTGTCTCTGCCACTAATTCTTATGGTGTCTGCCTGTCTTTGTGGAGTTGTCAAGGACTTGTCAGATGTTACTGTGTGATTCGGCAGCCAGACTCCTCGTGTTCAGAACCACGTTGGTGTACAACAGCCAGACAGCCACAGCCATGTCTTTTCTGTGTGTGTGTGTGTGTTTTTTTTTTTTAGTAAGTTATACTCCTGCCTTTGCCTCTCTTCGCTTCGGTCTGTATCTTTTGCCTTTACCATTGAGTGAAGCACATTCCTTGGCTCCATCTGGTACCAGCATGGGATGTTTGGCTTGGCATAGCCAGACATGTTCCAGCACAGTCCTTTCAGGCAGGAGGAAGCATTCTGTGGTTACTGCGCCAGCAGTGATGATAAAGAATGTTGCTCTGTCCTCAGTCTCTCTTGGACCTGTTTTGAAAAGTCACTCTTGAGTGATATTTTCACTTTACTCTTGTAGGCAGTATCTATCTGAACTCAACCTCAACCCTTTGAATTAAAACTTCTAAATGACCATCTTTCCTACATTATAATTCATTTTTATACCAGTCACCGTGTGATATCTAGTTCGTCTAGTTGGGAGATTTATTAAGACAAATGAGGTCAGAGAATTGGCTGTAGTCCAGATTTTTAAACTATGTAATTAAGGGAGTAGTCCTGCATATGAAGTTTGTTTTGAAAAATGTTTTGGAGACACTTTACAATGTCACAAATAAATTGCATGGGTTTTAACACATCTGCTCAAGATGTACAAGTAGGCTGGTAATCTTTTATTTATTGTATTGTTAGTTTTGAAGAACTTGTGCAGCTTGAGAGCAGTACGTCTCATGATGACAGCACATATTTCTACCATTCACCTGACATCATTTGTATGCTGTCAGACTAAATATTTTAGTGGACTGTTGATTTGACTGACGGTCCTCTGGGCTCACAGGGACAATGGCACTGTTATACCATCGGAAACTGTCTGTTTCTTAATGCATGGAGAAAAGAGTGTGTCAGTAGGAAGTGTCCATAAAATCATTGGAGGAGTAAAGTTAAGGGTATAAGGAAGGTATAAAGTTTAAACTTCAGTATATGGTAAATTCTTTATCTTGATGAAGTAGTTTATTACTCATGAAAATATGTATGAGTATGGCCCTTTTTAGAAACAAAACGTAACGCATGTCTTTGGTGGTTTCTTAATTGAATTTAAAATGTTTTCCAAATATGATTTTTACATTTGCATTTAAATAACATATCAATATTACAGAAAACTGCCTTGTTTTTTGTATTAACACTTACTTTTAGTAGCGTAAATAACTTTTTTCTAATCTACACACTGTCTTTTTCCCTTGTTTTTTTGTTTTTTAACCTTAGTATTTTCCCTCTTGTTTTCTTAGCAAATAACACGTCCCTCACAAGAAGACAAGTCAGACGACAAAAACGAAGAGGACAAAGCTGAGAAGTCTGAGAAAAAAGAGGACGAGGAAAAGAAGGACGAGGAAGAGAAAGATGAGAAGGAGGATTCTAGGTGAGCTGTTTGTCCTCAAGTTACTGTAGTCCATTAGTCTTGAGTCCGTGTACTGTGATAACAGGGAAAGATTTGTTAGTTCAGTGTATTACATTTCTGTGCTTTTAGTAAATTATTGCCCTAATCATCTGTTCTTTTAATGCTCTCATTTATGTATATTTCATAAAAGGCAGGCTGGTATTTGAAAGCCAAACAGAAAACATTTCACCCTTGATAATCAAATGACAGTGTACATTTACAGTTGTATATATCAACATCTTGTGAACAAGAGATATGTGTGTAGCTTGTTTTTATTAAAGACATGCTTTCACGACCTATTCTGTTGACATTGAAACGCATTGAACACTTGAGTGAAGAATTCACAAAGCTGTATGTTATTCTTTTTGAGTTTCCCATCATTTTCAGAAACATATAAAAAGAATGCAAATTGGGTTTTTGGATTTAGTTTATGTTGTCTCATATAATAATTAATGCAAACTGGGATCCTGAGGTCATTGGTGGAACTATGCACTGATGAGCTTGAGAAAACTTGAACAGGGAGTAGCAGTGTCTGTCCTGGCCTGCAGTTGTCAGACAAGAAAACCTTGCTAACTTGTGAACAGGTCTATCAAGCTTAGATGTAGACAAATTCTAACATGAATTTTCTTATGTGTACAGTCACAGAGTAGGAAAACAGACTACAGAAAGGGCCTGTAATTGCTGAGTTAAAAGGGCATAGATATTTGCTTTACCAGCAGTCTCTAAAGCTGTGCTTTCCCTGTCTGATACCACAGGGACATTGGTAAGGACAAAGACAAGTGTGACGGTGGGGAGGACGAGGACGGAAAGGAGCAAAACACGCCGCGTGGCAGGAAGACTGCCAACAGCCAGGGCCGCCGTAAGGGAAGGATTACCACACGCTCCATGGCCAATGAGGCTGCATCTGTGGCGGCTGAGGAGGCACCTCCCCCTGCCAATGAGCCTGCCTTGCCAGATCCTCCTCAGCTCCCTAAAACCGATCCAGCACAGAAGGCCATGAAGGAGCCTGCAAAAGCCCAGACTCCAGTATCTTCCATGGATGCTAATAAAGGTAAATCCATTCAAGGATGCTCTCTAGAGGTTGTCTCTGACGCAGAAAGAGTCACTTATTCGTTCATTAATATATGCAACAACATTAAGGGTTGTCAAGCGACCACACTGTCCCTTTTTTGGAATCCCATTTAGCTTCATAAATGTTATTGCAGGATAGAAGAGGAATAAGCTGTCTGAGGGTCCTGGCATAAAGGACAGTGTTCCCTATTGTAGCTCTTTTGTATTATGACCTGGGAGAATTAGATAGCATGCATCAAAGATTCCCCTTAAAAAGGCACGAGGTATGTCAAAAGATATCTCTGATGGCTTTCTCCATCTTAAGATATACAGAGCTTTGTATGCTGTTCATTCTCTGAATTTGGATGATTGATTTCAGTGTTAGACAAACTCCTAGGTTGCATTCCACTCAGGAAGCTATATGAGGACCTTCATCACCAAGGCAATGTGCTGCCCTGGTAGATCTGTTGTCAAGGCACTCAGTCACACACTTGTACTCTTCCACCCTTTGAAGTCTGTCACCCTGACAACAGTAGCTAAGGTTTTTAGTTTTCCAAGTCCTCGTGTGTTAAGCTTGTTGTTGCGTTAATCTTTATCATTAATTCACCGTTTTGTAAATGTGCCTTGCTTCTCCACCACCTGGACACTTGACTGCCTGTTAAGTTCTACCTCTCTCAGCAGCCTTAGTTATGCAAAGTCTGCCCTATAATGTGATTAATTAGCGGTTTGCACCGTGTCCTTTTATCCTATCAACCCTTTGACCTCTCTGGCTCGGCTCTGGCTGTATGACAGTTTACATAGGACTATGTCACTTGTAATCTCCCTGACTACACCTACTATACTATGTCTGTATGCTGCTTTCTTGTAACTCCTGCTCCTGTTATAATACTTCTCAGAAGTCAGCGGGCTAAGTGCTAAAGGGTAGCTTTCTGTACGGAGTGCCCAGTTGAAATGGTGCCTGCCCAGTAAGTTGAGGAAGTTGCTGCTACAGTGGGGGTTAGATCTTGTTTGAAGCGATGGGGGGATAGTTTGTCAATGTGTATGTCATTAGGGGAAATGCCACACTGTAGGCAGACACTCTGTCTGTTTTCGTACTCCCGAGGTTAATGACCACCCCAGAGGGGCCTAAACTGTCACGGGGAGAACATGTGAGTTTTGCCAAGAGAAAAGGAAGCCTAGGCAGTAGACATTTGTTTAACTAAGTGTAACAGACTGTGTGGCCCGAGGACCTTTGATAGGAGCCGTCTAAACAGTGAGAATTGATCTCCTCATCTTTGAGGTGGGTGGGTGGGTAGTTGTGGGGGGGGGCAGCCTCCTGTTAATGTCAAGGGTACATCTGCTGCTATATTAGTCCAAATGTTTACACAGTCTCAGTGGGTGCCATGGAGGAGAGTGGACTAGAGTTCACCCGCAACCCCCCCCCCCCACACACACACACACTAACCATGCACTTCTGTGAATTTAGTGAGGGGGTGTGTAACTGTGAAGTCAAGCCGAGGCAAGATGGGTGTGTGTGTGTGTGAAAGAGAGATTCGCAGTGTCACAGTAGAAGGGGTGGGAGGGTTTGGGGCTGGCTGTTCTGTCTGTCTATTTGTCTCCATCCAAGGCCATTTCCCAAAGAGGGAGGCAGCACTCTCAACTCCTCCACTGTCTGGCGCTACATCAGCTGACCAAGGCCCTCCCCTTGTGGATTGGAATGGAGGAGGGCTGGTTCCGGGCTGAGGGGAAGGGGAAAGAAAGAGAGGGAGAGGGAGTGAGAGAGAGAGAGAGAGAGAGAGAGAGAGAGAGAGCATGAGAGTGTGAGAGAAGGAGAGTGAGCTAGAGCGAGAGTGTAAGTGAGGGAGCAGGTCTCGGCAGCCCCTGAATGTAAACAGATTATTAGATTAGTGGCCATGAGAAGGAGACAGCTAAAGAGAGAAGACTGTCACTCTCTGTCCGTCTCCTTCCCTCCGTTTCTCTCTTTTTTTGTCAGTGCTGATGGGACTGTGTCTTTTTTCTTTATGATTTAGCTAGTACTGGTGAAACCGGAGAAACTTCTCGCTGGACCGAGGAGGAGATGGAGGTCGCCAAAAAAGGTAGTGTTTCATTTCTTTTCTCTCTCGCTTTATCTCTCTGTCCTTCCGCTCATTTTCTGCGTTGCTGTGGCTACTCTGCCTTTTTATGATCTTTCCTTGCCCCCCCTTTCCCTGTGTCTTTCTCTTCTCCCTGTCTTATTATCTGATGTTGCTTTGCCCTGCCCGTTGCTTACATGCACGCAGGAATGAGTGTGCACATGCATTCACACAAATAGATACTTGCGCTTAGTGCTTCACTGGAGGCTGCCAGAGACCCATGAAGGGTTTCAGGGATTTTTTTTTCTTTTAGCTGCACAGCTTTACTGGCTTCTCAGAAGTGATCTATCAAGCCATCCATAGAGCACCAAGTGTGAGTGTCAGCTTCCTCTAAAGATCGCTATCTATTATTCACAATGAGTAACTTTTTCTTTTTTTAATTTCAGGGTTTTTTATATCACCTTGGTCTAGTATTTTTTTCACATTTCTTAGTTCTTAATTATACCTATTGTTGGACTGCACCACCACAGCTTTAATCAGGTCATATGGAATTTAAGTGTGCTCCCTCCTTCTCTTTTTGCTCGATTTTGACAGTATAGGCTGTTGTGTAGGGTTCCCTGAGTGCCAAGACCCACAGATTGGGGGGAGTAAATAAAGGGATTAATGTGGATTAATTAAGACTCCCTTGGGTGGGTATTTGAGATTTGCTTCCCTCTTAACAAAATTACATTGCTGCTATGATCTTCTTAGGCATTCAGACCTGTAGCCTGATATGTCTGAGGATTAGTGTACCTAAAAGAGACCTGCATGACCTCTTCTAGTCATATGACAAAGCAGGTTCAGAAATCACTTTCATGCCATGCCACCACACATGGTGCAAGAACATTGAACATAGTTCCCATTTAAGTTATTGTCGTAACCTGTTGATCTGCATAGCCCTTTGTGCAAGCACTTGGCAAAGCTTTCAAAGAGGAAAATCTTTGAAAAGAATAGCAAAAAGAAGTTCTTATGTGCATTCAGTTTAATTTCAGACTTAAATTTTATTTAACTTTTATGAATAAGTAGTTTTTCATTGATTTGGGCATTAATGAATATGCAAGTAAGTTAGAAATTTATTGGATCAAACTCTGTCTTCCCTTGCAAGCAGTACAAAGTACAAACCAGTATAAAATTTAAGAGCACAACTAAAGTTGAAATGTGGAGCAGCACATTCATATTTCTTCATCCTTAATTTAACTTTGCCATTCAAAGCATGTGTTTATAAGAAAGTTAAGTAGTAAATTTTCAAGTATCTCAATAAATCCAAGTGCCAGACATCGGATTCACAGAGATCTCAGGTGAGAGCTCATAGTGTAACTGCTATCACTGCCACTGTACACTTGTGACACTTGTGGACAATAGGTACTAGAGGATGTGTGATTTCATTACCCCTTTTGATTGTAAAGTAACTTGGGCAAGTAGAGCTTGCTTTCAAATATTTAGGTTTGGTGCAGTATTTATTTAAATGAAAGAGAGAGAGAGAGCTCATGTGGATGAGAAAGAAGAGGGAGGTGCCAGTATGGACAGATGTGATACAAAAACTTTATAGCCCTGTGGTAACTTACAATTCTCTAATTCATTAGTGAAGTCTGAAATGCATAGAGGATTCTCTAACAGATACAGAGAGAGCTAGCTCATGTGAATAGCCTTTCCATGGCTGTCAAGCAAATCTGTCTACATTTTATAGGTGTCATGTATAAATGACCGTGTTGTCACTATGTTGCAATTTTATAAAGCCTTGGCAATTTTTACACTTTCTCTCCCTCTCTTTCGGGAGGGGATGGGGTCTCTCAGGTACACAAGCTGCACAGGAACAACAACCATTTATGTGTTGAGGAAATGGATCACAATTGATTGCCAAATTATTACTAGTATTAGTTCTTTTTTTTATTATTGCTGTGATAACTCACCATTGCAAAACACTAATTGCAGAAATGCTAGTATGTTTCAATTTAGTTATGTTGATCTTAAAAACAAAATTAAAAATTAAGGCATGTTTGTTTGTCACACTAGTTTTCCAAGGTGTAAAACTGAGTAACACTGTCTTCCAAAATGGCTATAAAATGTGACTTTATGTTTACAGTCTGGAGCCCTGCCAAAAAGACTTTATACTTAAACATTTCCATAGAAATTGAACAGCTTTTACAACTTATAAACACATTGAACATTATGAGCCTCACAGTGGCTGCATTTTATTTCAAGATTGTTGCACTGCATTATCTTCAGAGTTGTTCCTCAGAAGGTTTACCATAATTTAATTGGTCATGCTAAGTAACTGGCAAACCAAGAATAAATAAAACAAAATAACATCTTCCCAGCTCAGTGAAGGACTTTCGTCAAGGATGTTTGCACAATGTAAATAGGTAGATTGTTGCCATGATAATAGTATAATGCTCATATTTTATTTTTCTGCGAAGTTTTATGCTGATTTAGAAATGAATAATAAATGCTTGTTAAGAGGTTAAATGTTGGATTATTTCACTCAATCATTTCTCTTATTCAGATTATTGTCAGTTGTGACATATTTAACTGTCAAGAGGGATTAGTAACCAGCATAAACTCATTTTGATAAAGGTCTGTGTGCCACCACCTGTGAGAAATGTTGAATGTGTTGTGTGCAGCTATGTGTGTATGCTCAGCTATGCTATAAAAAACATGGAGAAAACTTAGACAATCTAGGTTCTTACTAGTTCCTTCTGCTTTGAAGAACCTGTTATGCATATTTTTATGTCATAAAACACATATTCCTGCTGACATTTTTGATCACGTGCTGACTAAATTGATAAGCAGTGAGCCACTTGGAAATTTTAGCCCCATAACTACACACCAATGAAACTCCTTCCTTACACACAGTTGCAGTGGTTAATATAGCGTTTAAACCCTCCTTTGTCCTTTAAGGAGGACAGTCAAAAATAAAACAAACATTTCTGTTCTTAAAACCTTAAGCAAATGGAGATAAACTGCAACTTTAAAGACTAGAATTTTAGATTAGATTAGCCCCTTCTTGGTCAGGCAGTTGGCAAGATGCTACTTGTAGCTGATCACACAATCCACAACCAGAAAGGAGTGTTTTTGTTATACACACAAAAGCGGATTGTTAATGCTTCAGACAACTCTCCTGATCCTCTTGGCATTTAGATGAAAAACAGTCTTTTTTTTCTCTTATAAGGGTAATTTGGCATCTGACTTGACTGCCTTCTTCTGAAATGTTTCTCTTTGAAGAATCACAGACCTCTACAAGTTTCAGTGAGCTGTTTTTTTCCTAAGTGCTAAAACCTCAAAGAGATAGCAAACTTATCAGAAAACTGAAATCAGAAGATGAGTGCAGGGTCTGAACCCTGGCATGCTTTGGATCAATCGATTGGATCGATCGATGCCAGGATCGAAATGTCGGGTCTGCTCTGCCCTGCCACTCACAATATTTTGCCAATCTTTGATATTACCTTGTCAGTTTTAGAGTCTGTCAAAGAAGGGGTCCACAAGAATTGATTCAAGAAAATGCAATGTACATACTGACAGAAATTCTTCTTGCATCTATGCTTCATCATTCAAAGAATTCACATTCATTTCAACTAGTTGATTTCAAAGAGGGCAGATGGGAACAATTTGGGTTAATTCTTTACCTTGTAAAAAAATTGCTGCTCTTTAATATGAAGCAGGATAGCTACAATTCCATTTCACATAAAAAAGCCCTAATTTTTTGTAAAACTCTGAGGCACATGATGGTTAATCATTTTGGAGTTCCTGAGCAATAATCTCTTCAAAATCTCTAGCAACTAAAGGTAAAGGTTAAATCTTATGAGCGTACCCTTGAATGTGCACACCGACCTCTTAAAGATAGATTTCTAGCCTTCAATTTGCACCTCCTCAAAAATATCTTTCTTTTTCCTGTTCAGTGTGCTTGGCAAGCATGAAGGCATCACCATTCATGATAATATATCAGCTTCATGGCAGTCAGCGTAGAACTTGGCATGCTCAGATGGGACTGCTTGAAGATCGTCTACTTGTTCTAGGTCAACTGACTCTGTTGTGCCAGCACTTTCTTCATGCTCAGTGTACAGCAAATTACACCCGTTGTATTCTTCATTTGTGCATTCCACTGGCCTTTTCTTGCCTGGCTGAGGATTTGTCCAGTGTCTGCACATTAGCTTGTTCTATCTGTGTACATAACTCCAGTTTTCATTCTCAGACCTTCACAAGTAGTGATTGAGAGTGTCTCTGATGCATCAGATTGACTATGGTTAGCCCCCCAGACTTTACTGGTGTAAGTCCACTGAGTTAATATCCGGTGCACTTAACCTCACTTTTCTGTTAGCAGTTAGGCAAAGGCAATAAGGCCTGCTTCTTCTTCTTCAGATTGGTAACGAGCCTCTGTATTTCTATCTCATTTTTTCAGCTCTCATAGGATTTCCTATCATCAAGTTGCCTCAGAACAATGTAATTTCAAGTGACTTTACAGTGCCACCAATGTTAGCTCAATAACAATGATGAAACAACATATTTAGACTTTACTGAAACCCATCCCTAGATTCCATCGACATAGCTCTATAAATGTTGCATCGGCAATGCAGTTTTGTTTTGTCCTCAGCTTGAAACCCAATTTGCAGCATCACAGAAACTCATTTTGCCTGCATGATTTTGTTGACCTGATCAGATTTTTTGAACAGGTAATTCGCCTACGTAATTAAATGTTGTTTTTTCTCCTGTTCTTACAGTCAAGAATCTCCTATGTTTTAATTTTTTTTTCGGTCTGGATGCATCATGCCTTTCCGTGTCCTAACTTGCTGCCAAACTCATTCTGCTGTGTTCAACTTGATGCCTCCATCAAAAATAGACAAGGCGCATATTTTTAACTGAGCATAGAGTTTTTTTTGTCCCTCAGCACAAGCATTGTCTACAGCAGCAGTGTCACATCTGGAACACAGTGCTGTCAAGCCTGATGGAGTCAAGCCATTGTGTTGAACAGCAATAACCCTGGCAGCATCCATTTTTACTCACCAATTGAGCTCCTCCCTCACACTAACATATCAAGAAGAGTCCCAATGCCCTCATTCCCTCCTTTAGCCAGGGCAGTAATGGGGCTTTGTGTTTTGTTCTGTGGTGATTTGTCAAGCTGCCAATATTCCGTCATCTCAGTAGGACCTGGAGGGAGGGGAGGTCAGCAGGGTAACAGAAAAACCGAGAAGAGACACCTTAATGTCAGATAAATTGTAAATGGCAGTTTCCCAGTTCTCTACATCTATGCAGAGTAGTTTCAGTGTTACCTGAGACTGTGATTTAGCTGATTGTACACTCAGCTCTATGTTAATCAGAATGGAGAAGACTAGAGAGAAAGAAATCATCGCAGCATTCTAAAATATTGGAAATATGAGAAGTCCAAGATTTCAAAGTATGTTCATGTCAAATCATGCTCTGATGGCTTCTCTGCAACATTCTGCTGTTCTTTTCTAGTGTATACAATTATTGTGATTGGTTCAACATAACACTAGCATCTATGATCATACACAACAAATGATTTTGCCCTACTTATTAATATTTTGTCAAATATTTAAAGGCTGCACATCCTAAATTCTGAATTGTCTCTCTCTGTCTTGAACAGGGCTTGTTGAGCATGGGCGAAACTGGACAGCCATTGCCAAAATGGTGGGCACCAAGAGTGAGGCACAGTGCAAGAACTTCTACTTCAACTACAAGAGACGTCACAACCTGGACAACCTGCTCCAGCAGCATAAGCAGGTAAGCTGTTGGCTTTCTCTTTTCTGTTGTAGTCTATCATTGAACGGTTGTAATGGCATATATGAATTCAAAAGGCTTCTTTGTGTCTTTCCATTTTCCAGGACACACGAAGGGCTCGTGCTGATAGGTCTCAAGGTGAAGGTCTAGCAACAGCATCACCCGATGATGATGATGAGGACAACGCTGATGACAGTGAAGGTCAGAGAAATGGATGATAGGAAATATACACATGCACATTTGTTTTTTACTGCTGTTCCTGTTAATCTGAGGTCAGGGTGTGAACAAGGGCAAGCTACATAAAGGTGCACAGCAGACTGATTTTTGTATCAATGTTTGTCTTTGCCTATGAGTTGTGGAGCGCTATACCTGATAATAAGAGGCTTTAAATAAAGTGGAGAACAGAGGGAAGGAACTGAGTAATAAATACAGTGGAAGGCCTGATCCAAAGTGCCCTCAGAATGTCATGTAAGGATTTTATTTGAGTTGATGGCAATGTGCTTGCTCTCTACTGACTGTAGTTTTAATGAGACTGGAAAAAAAAGGATCAAATGAAAAAAAGCAGGGGGGTGAGGTGGAGATAAAAGATATGAACTAATTCTGACTACATTGGCGCCTGTTGCATAACAGTTCTTGGCTTTGAAGACTCAACAAAGCCTCCTCTTTGAACACAAAGTGCTGGTCCATTTGTTTGATCCTGCAAGCCCGCCTGTCTGCCCGCCTCCCTCCTCTCCAGAGGTCGTTATCTTTGCTGGCATTACATGTCGAAGACAGCCCACTATAAAACAGATAATGTAATAAACTGCTATGGATATTATCTGATTTCTGAATAATACTAGTTAGTGACCTCAACATTCTGTTTTCAACACTAAAGTGGTTCAGTATTTCTTTTTTTTGTTGTTGTAAAAATATCAGACTGGCATGTAACTTAAGTAACCCTCAGTTCACAAGAAAGCAGAAGTGACAGCGGGAGGTCACAAAGTTTTCTCTTATTTATTTGACTTTGTCTTCAGCCTGAGGAAACCCAAACTCCTTTTTCAGGGTCTTGGTGATCTGACACCTGTGGATCTCCCATTTTACACACCAGACAGTAAGGGAAATAGGTCCAGAGGGGGCATTAGCACAGATTTGTGTTTTTGAAAACATTATGCTGTCTGACGCTGTGAGCTACCTAGGTTGCAAAATGTGGATAAAAGTATTTATTTAGTTTCTTTTTATTTTGCATTAACCTCCTTTGTCTGAGAAACTTGCACACCAATGTGGCATGCAGTTTTTTTACATAGGCAGGCTCCATCTTTTCTTAATTATGTTTTTTATATTGTTAAGCCCTTGGACTCAGCATAAGCAAATTTTAATTATATAATTTGAGATAATTAAATAAGCAAAACCAAGTCATTAATTAGTTACAGTAGGAAATAGCAACTAATTGTATGCTGCAAATTGAAAAATAGATTTATTCCAGATAGGTAGTAAACAAATGCGTGCCTCCATTTCAATTCATTCGTCGGTTTTATATTTATGGTGCATTTTATGTTCAAAGAAAATGTTTTCTTCATGATAAACCACCCCAGTAGAGAGATTTCTTTTGCAAGAGATCTACATTTATTTATTTACTTATATCTTAATTTCTAAATAAAATTAAAATTGGCTACAAAGTCTTGTAAGTTTCAGTAAGATTAATGGATTGTTTGCCATATTGTAATTCACTAATATTGATTTAATAAAACTTGTCATGCTTCCTCAGGCGGTGACAACAGCTCTGATACAGAGAGCGCCCCCTCCCCTTCACAGGCTGACTCCTCAAAGTCTGCCGACTCCAAGAGGGCAGACAGCGCTGCAGGAGATACTCATTGCTCTGACCAGGACAAAGGTCAAGCCAGTAATGGGAAGGCCCTGGAGCCCTCATATGGGGAACTTTGTGTCAAGGAAGAGAAAAGCCCAGAGAGTGAGACTGGACAGGAGGCTAGAGTGGCCTCCTACGCAGGCCCGGTGCATCCCAAAACTGAACCTCAGGATGTGGACATGAAGACTGGAGAGGTTCAGGTTAAGATGGAGCCTGAGATTAAGGAAAGAGCAGAAAAGGGAGATCATGGTGGGAGGGAGCTCCACTCAGATAATGATTCTAGTGCCACCTGCAGTGCTGATGAGGATGTGGAAGCAGAGCCAGAAAGGAGGTCTGTTTTCATAACCACTGTATTTCTAATCTCATGTTGTGAGTGCATAATTGTGGTTTAGCAAGTGCAGAATATGTTCATGGTTTTAAGTGTGACTTACAGGTTTTGCTTTGTGACTCTGCAGAATATTCTCCATGGAAAAACCTTCATTGCTCAGCCCTCCAGGCTCAGTGCTGGTGTCCTCACCCAAGCAAGCCCAACTCAACATCCAGCAGCTGCAGCAGCGGGCAGCTGCCATCCCACCTATGGTTAGTCACAGTTTCAGGTTGATCTATCTAGCAAGGCATGCAGGCAGGTGGCAGGCTGAGAGCCTGCCTACACATTTCCCACATCCCTCATTATGAGCTGTGTGATAAGATCAGAAATGATAGGTGTTTTCAACCTTTTAATTTTCTGTTTCTATTTGTACATCACAGTTCCATTTTGTGCTGTGCTGAGTTTAGTTTATATGCACATACTGTATTTATCAAAGACATGACAAGATTAAAATGTATTTAACATTGTGCACAAGATCTTAGAAGCCAGAGGTGGATTACCTATGTGGTAAGATAATTCTCTAACTTATACAGAAAAGATCTAAAAACAAATAATATTTAATTCTTTAAGGTGTAGAGATTAAGCAGTAGTACAATACTGATAGAAATGTATAACGTACGTAGATATGTTTGGTTTGTTTTTTATGTTTTTTTCTACTATGTTTTGTTTTTATTTTAAAATTTCAGAAATGAAATTTTTTTAATATGAAGTATACCTGAAGTCCCTTATAAATAGTGTAAAAGCAAACTACAAGTAATCAGGTAATTCAAGTTTAAAAAAAGGGGGTTTAAAGAGGTAACCCTGATGAACCAAAGTAGCTTTACTCTTTTTAACTTATGACCTTTATAAGAAAATATACTGTTCTCTTTCTATCAAATAATCAAGCAACCTTTTCAGCACAACACGATGTTAGCCATACTTTTGTAATTTTGCATTAAGGATGTTGGAAAGTATCAGATGTCACTAATAAAATTAAGCAAAACAAGCTGAAGGGGCAAAAGAGAAGTACGACTGAAGCTAATTTTAGGTCACTTGACACAACACGTGTTTTGAGAAATAAAGTTTGAGAAAATTACTTTCTTTACAAGACTAGATCTTATTACATCAAGCTCTGTTGTTAGTGTCAACTGTTTTGTGATCCAGCTTCAGAACATTTACTATCTTGATTTAAGTATAAGATAAATAGTCTTACTGTTAAAGTTTGTCAAATGTAACTTATGTCTTTCAAAGAATCATCATCTCATTTGAGCCTTTCCCACCCTAAACTCTCCAGGTGCCTGGTCCTTTTGGCCCCGGTGGTGTGCCCATCAGTGGCTTTGCCATGTTGCAACATCAGATCAAAGCAGTGCATGAGTCAGCACACCAAGAAGAGAAACAGAGGCAAGATCAGGGAGACCTGGATCGCAGACCCACCTTCAACACCCGCAGCCCCACAATACTAGACAGAGATGGTAAGAGAGAAAAGCTATCCCCATTCTGTCCTAGTCTCTCCTCTCTGGTCATCCCTCCCTCGGCCCTGTTCCATGTTGCTAGCAGTGTTTGTAGCTGATGCATTTTTTAGGCTCCATTCATTTCCGTGCACACTCAAGAAAAGAACTATTTTGGGGAGACCTGGACTGTAATAACTTGATATAGCCTGAGTCAGGACCAAAAAGTTAGCTGACTCTGTTTTAGTACAGAGTCTAAGCTGAAGCCTGCATTGGTGATCCTCTTGATATGCATTTGGATAAAGAAAGCGAACTGTGGTGGTTTTGTTTTTTGTATTTTTGTTTTCTGAAGTGTGTGACCGGAATGTGTCAGAGTAGGACACTTATTGCCTCTGGGCAGAAATAGTTTAATTACTGAGCCTCAGAAGGAAGAGTAGTGATGGCTTCTCGCTTCTGCCTGGTGGCAGACTGCATACAGCTTGATTTTTGCAGAGCTTTTAGCACCTTTTCGTTGGGTTGCTGTTAGGAGTGGCACAGCTGTCAGAGAGCTGCTGAGCTGTGACACCAAGATTTTTATTGCATAGATTTTAGTGGAAATATATCGTGTTGATGGCATAAGTTGTACCAGCCCATCAATCCTAGGTCGACTCAATGCTTGCTGGCATTGAGTTCTTGTTTTAATAGTGGTTGTCTTCCCTCTGTCCTTATGCCTGTGTACTGCAGGTAAGCCCTTACCCTACATGCCTTATGACATGAAGCTGGCCCTGGACCAGGAGACCCACCCTGGTCGGCCAGGCTCTCCTTACAGACTCTCCCCAAGGGAGCTGAGCAAGGCCTCACCCCAGCCTGACCCCAACGCCCCCAATGTCTCCTGCTACAGTGTGCCACCAGGTAAAAGCACACTTCTCCCTCCCCTTCTTTTGCTTAAAAAAACTAGTGTTGTCTGACTCTTGAGTCTTTTGTGTTTTACAACAGAGACACTTTCTGCCTGTTAGCAATAGATTGTTGCATAGTTTTGACTGAAATTCAGTATGCCTTATGTATGAGTCACTCTCAGTGTCAATTTGACTTGTTTAGATTTTTTAAATTATTTACTTAACAGGCTGTTATGATTCCGTAATTCTATACCTGTATATACAATTGCTTGGTTGTGTTTTTAAAGTTGGAGCAGGGGAGGGCTGAAATGGAGCTTTTTATCCTGTATAGATTTGGCATTGTTTTAGTCTTTGTTATGTTTTAATGATGAATTAAGCATGTTGGTACCTATTTTGAGAACAGTTATAGATTCTGCTCATCGTCCAAATCTTTATTGATTCCCTTATTTTTCCCTGATCTGAAAGAGAACTTTTGTATAGTACTCATTTTCATTTAGGTTTCATTTTTTTTGGTCCAAGAATAATCTGTTAAGTCTGCCTCAGTAGAGTTATTGTTTTTATAACACAGGATATTGAACTTGAACACAGACGTGCTACTCGGTTGGGCATCTTCTTGTTGCGAGTTTCGAGCTGTTAAGATGCATGAGTTTGACATCATTCTTTTCAATTGCAGGTCTATTAGAAAAACATACAAGCTTTGATAAAAGAAAATGATCACCTCTGAGGCATAGACCTCCTAATTGTCAATGCCCATTCCTAAACAAGCATGAGCCAGCTCTTTCTGATATAGTAACAAACTGGTATCATACTCTACTAGTAGAGAAGGTTGATGATTTTTACGACTGCAT
>JAPZDZ010000006.1:3223981-3238389 GCA_029783805.1 Acanthurus tennentii | reverse complement strand
GGAAACGATACCAAACTCAATAGCTTTACATTATAAACTCATGAGGGTTTTATAAATATCAACTCTGTGTGTGTTCTGAAAAAAACAGAGCAGCAGAATGGCTTGTAAACTGCCATGGCAAAATGTGCTTCTGCTTCGTCAGCCTGGCTACTGCTCACACGAGAATTGGCCTATCATGGTGATTCGCCTCTCGAGGACGTAATTCAGTCCTGTTCGTGCCTAATTAATTTTGAAAGAGCTACAGGGAAAGACCAGCGCTCAGTCCAGCCAAAAAGAAACTGTGGAGGTGTCAGAATCACTGACGGTTAACAACTACCACCAGTTTTATTCTTCCATTTTAACATAGAATAACTTAACATTGCCCTATATAAAAAAAATATATTTTCTTTTCAAATGCAGGGTTGTTCATTGTGATGACCTGGTTCCTTTTGATTTGCAGATTTTTCATGGTGCAATGACATATAAAGATAACAACATATTCTAATAGATAACAACTGTCCTAACAATCCTAACTGTATGTAACATTTAGTTAAAAATTTTCAGCTTTGGTAAAAGAGGATAAGAACTTGCAGTTAACACAGAATATTTGAGCTGTTGCTGAAGTAGGATCAAAACTAAAAACCTTTTTAGGTTTTTCTGGGGTGGTGGGGCATTTCTGCCTTATCTGTGATAATGACAGAGCTAGAAACAAATTTGATGTCGATCCTGCCAGTAAACTGAAGTGTTAAGTTATTTCAGGCTGACAGTCATTTCCTGTAACAACAGCATTATGGTCTGAGAAGAGCAGTAAATGTTTGTTTCTGCTGTAGGATGGGTTGCCGTAAGTTAGGGTGCAGTAATGTGCATAGGGTGCAAACAGTCCCTGAGAAAATGCCTACTGCTGTTGTTGAAATGACATTTGACTTTTACAGAAGACTGATAACAATAAATGTCCTTGTTCATCATTTGGGGCTAACATTTTTTTTCTTGTACATATAAATTAGGATGTTGTCCCTAAAGGTGAACTAAAGAATTAATGGTTAATTTAGACACACAGTCTCCCTGAAAACTGTAAATTATATAGAGCATTGTGTTTTCTTATCCGTACCTGTATTAGCCAGCGAGATGATGACATCCATGCCCGCTGGAGAAACTCTCATAGACATTTGCATTTTTCTTTCGTTGAGTGCAGTGCACAAGGCGCATTCCCTGCATGGTGGTTACTCTCAGTCTTGTGTGAGTGTGTTTGTTTGTTGTGATCCATTTGCTCCACTCGGTTTGCCCAGAAAATGGTAAAGCAGACAGCAGACAGGGACCAAAGCTACCACAAACTGAGGATAGGCTGTTATGTGAGGTCTTAAGTGTTTACTTCACCTCTTGCTGGAGCCTGTCAGAATGAGGCTGATTAGTTTATCATTGAGTCTTTGAGAGGAAATGAGCCTTAATGGCACCCTTATGTTGGTGGGCTGAAGATGTGGTGTTTGGCAGGCAGACAGCATCTGGAGCAAAAATGACTGTGAGCTGAAATTATTATTTTTTTCTGATTTTTGTGTGAAGTTTCTTTTAATCCTTCTCTGTTCGAGTAGGTATTTAATCCCCAAATGTTGTTCTGGTAATCAGTTGTTTCTATCTGCTTTTTTTTTTCCAAATTCCTACCAGTCCTCCACCCTGCCTCCAACCAACTGGTCCAAAGTATGCCAGATGGAGTCCGTGTGACGTTCAGCAGACCCAGTCGACCTCCCAACATTCCCTCTCCTCCTCCACTCATTCCAACCACCAAGCCCACGGACAAGCCCTCCTTCATCCAAGGAGGCTCCATCTCCCAGGTAGGACTTGAGGGGGCTGATGGCACCAGTCTACCACAGGACAAACCTGTTGTTACTTTTCCTATACTGTCGACATTCACACCAGAGCAAAAATACATCTGAAAAAGTTCCATGTGGCTTTTGTAGACCTCTAGTTGTCAACTGACCTTTTTCTACAACCCCAATCTAAATATGATTTGTTTAATCTTTGTTTATCACACTACTTACCACAGTTTATAAATTAAACACCTGAAAGATTATTAAAAATCAGTTGGCACCACTGTTTTGTTTTAATGAGCCCAGTGCCCTGACTTTGTGTTTGGGTTCCTGCTTTCCCAGGGAACTCCAGGAACATACCTGCCGTCCCATGCTGTCTATGGGCCAGAGGGGACTAAGAGCGCAGTGGGCTCCATCTCTCTGGGTCTGCCTCGACAACAGGATCCCAACAAGCCTGGTAGGACGACGGTCACATTACTACACCTACTGTCAAACATAAACACAAGAGTAGGCTGCCTTTTTCGACAGTCATTAAGTTGAAACTCGCCTCCAGTTAAGTGACACCAGTGAGGGGTTACTGTATTTTGATGGCAATATGGTTTTGTCTCTACATCATAACATTTTGTTTAAGCAAGCCTTCACTGTATAATGGATTTTTTAAGCAGAGAGATCATTAACTGTACACTTAAAATCTGCTGCATGGCTTTTGCCAATTTTGATGACTTATATTAAGTCAATCCAGTGTCATTCATTGTCATTTAACCTGAACCACTGTAGTTGCTGTTTGAATCTTGAAGCAGTGACAACTGGCTTTTAAAAAGAGCATCTATTCTCAACCTTCATTCCTATACTTATTTCACAACTCACTACTTTTTCAATCACGATGGAGGAGTGTCTGTTCAACACACTCCAAAAGGAGTACAAGTAACACAAAGGCCAACCAAATTTACCACTGTGGTCTCTGACAAGGAGTATTCTTACACACCACACAGCACCCACAGAGATAATTGTTCTGTAGACTATTTGTCATGTAAATCAGGCACTCATGTACCCAGGCACTATGTAACAAAAAAATACCAATCTGCCTTTATGTTTTAGATTTAAATATTGACCCCTGAACTGTTGCTGCAAATATCAAGTTTTGGATCAATCCCATTACTCAACACCACCCATATGTGGCTTACAACCCTTTTTCCTCTTTGTTACTCTCCAGGAGCTGCAGTTACATCCATACAGGATGGCAGAGGCAACCCTTCAAAGGTGGGCGAAGGTCTTGCTTTCAGAGGATCAATCACTCAGGTAATAATTAGATTATTTATTTTTTTATTTATTTATATTGTGTAAAAGATGTTGTAAGTGAATACATGATAAATAGATAGAAAATCTGACTTTTTTTCTTTGGTCATATTATATTTATATTTCTTATTTATATTTATATTTCAAGGGTAGATGTTTTTGCTTTTTATGTTTCATTGTATCTTTGCTTGTTATTTAAAATAGGGCACACCAGCTTTGCCCCAGTCTAGCATCGCTGCTGACCTCCTGAAGGGCACAATCACAAAGCTTGCCACGGAGGACCTGAGTAGCCCAGACAAGTCCAGAGGAGAACAGCTGGCTAAAGGTCATGTCATCTATGAAGGCAAGAGCGGTCACATCCTCTCCTATGATGGTAAGTGTTTATTATTGATATAAGAAATAGTCATTGAGTATTTCCTTATCAGGAACACAAACTTGATCATAATTGTTTCCTTCTCTGATAGCTATCAAGAACCCCAGGGAAAACACACGCAGCCCCAGAACAGGCCATGAGTTGAAACGCACTTATGACATGATGGAGGGACCCATGGGTCGGGGGCACCCTGGCAGGGAAGGAGCTCCATTCGAGGGTAATGCCTGAGTGTTCATTAGTGCACACTTTCTGTCCTTTTTTGTTTGTTCTGTAACAGGTTTGATAGCCCCTTTTCGTTTCTCAGGGTTGATAAGTAGAGCCTTACCCAGAGATGGCCTACATGGAGATTCTAAGGAAAGACCACTGATCACTGGATCCATCATGCAAGGTAGAAAACTGCAAAACTTGACAAATTCCTATTATTCGCTCACTGTAACCCGCAGCATCAGATCAGACATAGCTGAAATTCTTTTCAAATGTTTCCAGGGACACCTAGAACGGCTGCAGAGACGTATGAGGAGGCGATGAAATATGAAAAAAAGATAAAGAGAGAGAGCCCACCAATCCGCTCCTTCGAAGGGGGTATTGGCAAGGGCAAGCCCTATGAGGGAGTCAATACCATCAAAGAGATGGGACGCTCCATTCACGAAATCCCCCGACAAGAACAGTCCGGGCAGGACATGTGCAAGACCCCTGACCTGTCAGACAGGAGGGTTATAGATGGCTCCATGTCTCAGGTAAGACACTTTAAAAGGGTTTTAAAAGGGCTCTTAAAGATTTTTTGTATGGATAGCAGCTACTATTGCTATTCTTTAGATCTGTTCTTTTGAATATATCCCAGTAACAATGAGTCTTATATTGAGACTTTACCTTTACCATCCACCCTTTTTCACATGTGTAAAATCACAAAAAATCACAAACAAAGTAACCAGCGATAGTGACGATGTTCTGGTAACTGATGTGTTGTTCCTCTCATTTACCAGATTCACCCTCTCAACCAGCCTACTATCAAGCACAATGTCAAGTCCCTAATTACCAGTCCCAGTAAGCTTCCCCACAGCATGCCACAGCTGGAGGCCATGGAACGAGCCAAATACGAAGAGAGCAAGGCAGTGCGCCACACCTCTGTGGTCAACTCCACCACCTCTGTCCTGCGCTCGACACACCAGGAGGCAAGCAAATCCCAGCTTAGCCCGGGCATGTATGAGGACGCCAATGCACGCAGGACCCCTGTGAACTACAGTACCAATCCTGTGTCTAGAGGATCACCCATGCTGGGACGTGCTCCAGATGGTATATTCCAAACCTTTATATTCATAAACTGTGGAACATCAGATTCTCAGTAATTGATAGCTTGTAACAGTTACAACAATTACAGCGTTAGACAAAACTGAGTAAGCGTTTCGTACTTAAGGTCATCTTGTTTGCTAGAACGAGTGTATGAGGAGTACCCGGTGCTTAGGGTAATGGGTGAACTTTATTGCTGAGTTTGTTTTCTTTAACATGTACTGTCGTGAGACGTTAATCATTTGTCTAATGACAAAGCATTAACTAATTAACTAAGCTTTGTGTGTTTCTCTTTTCAACAAAGGTGGTATGGGCTCTGCAAAATCTGCTGCACATGAAAGAAAGAGTGCCATGACCCCGACACAGAGGGACAGCGTTTCAGCCAAGTCCCCAGTGTCAGGTGGTGACCCTGTAGCCTCTCATAGCCCCTTTGACCCCCACTACCGTGCCCACCTGCCTCCACACCTCGACCCCACCTTGGCCTTCCACAGAGTGCTGGATCCTGGTACTTGGTTCAAAATCTTTTCCATCATTTCCACCACAACTATAAACAAACACATTTTTTGGAGAAAATTTGAGTAAATTGAGGAAAGCAACCTGGGCTGTGTAATTCATAGGCACTATATGCCATGGATCTTTTTCAGCTATTGACGTCAGCCGATGTGATCAGTATCTGTGAGCCTTCTGTTCATGTGTTTTTGTTTTTTCCTCTCTTTTCTCCTTTCCTTTTCCACAGCCTTCATGTTTCCTAGGCAGCCGTCCCCAACAGGCTACCACAACACCTACCAGCTGTACACCATGGAGAACACGCGGCAGACCATCCTTAACGATTACATTACCTCTCAGCAGATGCAAGTCATCCCCAGGCCTGACATGGCCCGAGGCTTGTCACCACGGGAACAGCCAGTCGCTATCCCCTACGCAGCTGGAGCTCGAGGTACGGCCCTCCGCCAGCTGAGCCTCTCTCACCTGCCACAGTAGGCTGGGGGAGAGGCAGTGGGCAGGAGGGGCTGTAGTATGCAGACTGTGTGCTTGTGAAGTAGTGGCTACCTTTTCCAGACGCCCAGAAGCAAATGACCTAGTCACTTTTTTGCTGATTTGCTATTTATTTTGGGGCTGCAACTGATTCGGCTACTACTCAATTTATCAATTGGGTATGGTCATCCAAATCTCCATTTGCTGAGTGGTTGCCTCTTACAAGTTGACCACTATTCCACTCCCTTTGCAGCCCTTTTGCTTACTGATCAATCTGTATTTGGGAGCACTAACAGATGTAGGTGATGGGTTACAGTTAAGTGTATACGGTGTTCATACATTCAGAAATTGATGGATCGGTTTTTGTTGTTCACCGATGGCCCTTTGCTTCTGTCTGTAAAAGGGATAATTGATCTAGCCCAGATGCCTCCAACTATCCTGTTGCCTCACCCTGGGGGAACAGGTACTCCCCCTTTGGAACGCATCGCCTACTTCCCTGGAGCTCAGCCCCCTTTCCCTCCTAGGGCTTTCAACCCAACCTCCATTTCGCCAGGTGAGGATCCCTCCCTTCCCTATCCCTACACCCAGTGTTCCCTTATTCTCCCCGCCACAATCCTGGTGTTCCCTCACACCTCTGTAAGAGTGCAGCCCTGCACTGGCCTGAGGTGTCAAAGGTCAGTTCTGCCTGTCCAGACAAAGATCAGGTCGAGTCTTCCTGCAGTCACACTGGGATGGATTTCTCAAAGAACTGTTGACTGATGCATGATATCAGGGTGTCTTTCTTTTTAGACCTAAAGAAATAGTTCTCTGTAATTTATAATTTCCAGGGTTACAAATGACCTTTGTTTGAAAAGGTTAAATATATTAATACCTTGCTCATCTTTGAATGATCAAGTTTATTTGTTTTCAGGTCTGCATTTAAAAACTCTGTATCTATAAATTCTTAATCATCTTGCCTGAACTTTAACACTGTTTTAACATTGAGTTGAAAATTCAGCTGTATATGCCTCAACAAGTTGGGGCTGTTGAAAAAATATCAGCTTAAACTACATTTGTTTTAATTTTCCTATTGAAAGGCTTTTGATGTTTCACTCCATGTAAGATGAATAATGAATTATAAAGTCTCAATTGTAATTAGACACAATTTAAAAGCATTTCATATAATTTTTTTAACATGTTTGTCTTAAATAATAGATATCATACTACTGCATTTGTACTGTGATAGATTCAGTACTTTTTTTAGCCGAGCCTTGCGGTTGAAATTTCCAAAGGAAGCTTGATCTGTCCTGTTGAGACCCCGCGAGTAGTGCATGAATAAATGATCAAGTCATGTGTGTGATGTGTGTCATTGTTGTCCTCAGGCCATCCAGCCCACCTTGCTGCTGCTGCTGCTGCCAGTGCAGAGAGGGAACGGGAGAGGGAGCGTGACCGAGAGCATCAAGAGAAAGAGCGAGAAAAGGAGAGGGAGAGGGAGCAGCGGGAGAGGGAAAGGGAGAGAGAGCGAGAACGGGAAATCCGAGAACGGGAGCGGGAGCGAACCAATGAATACATTCGTGGAAGTGAGTTGTTTTGTTGCTGTATTTTTAAAGAAGAGCAGAGTTGTGAAAGTTTTATTTAAATGCATCATTTTAATATCCTTCTGATGTATAAAATCTGTTGTCAGTTTTTTCGCTTGTTTTTTTTTAGTCTGATAGAGAGAAAAGACATCTCAATAATAATATACAGAAAAGATTGTTTGTCATGCTTTCTTATGTTTCATTAATACACTGTTATATGCAGCAGATGCTGTAAATGTGGATATTTTGTCTCCTTTAAGGCTGTTGTCTTTCAGTATGTTTTGATCACACAGTTATTTATTTCCATGTATATTAATATGTACACAACTGTACAAAAAACATTTTTCAAACCTTGTGTTGCTGTTTTTGGGTTTCCTGCTATAGTGATGTGTATAGTCTATATATGAAGTAGCTTAATACTGTTAGAATTAAAAGCAACATGTGCTCTTACACACCTATTTTTTAAAAAAAACAACTGTTACAGTGTCTTTTAATGTATGTTTGTGTATCAGGCGGACCAGAGCAGCCTGGAAGGCCAGTGAGTCAAGGTTATCTGCACTCCCATTCTCCCTCGCTCAGAACACAGGATGTAGTGGTTCAGCAGCGTCCAAGCATCTTCCAGGGCAAGAGTGTCATCACCTCACTAATGTAATTCTTAACCTGTGTATCTGTGTATGTGTGTGAATGTCAAATATCTCAGGTCTACATTACAAGACTGTGGAGTATTCAGATGCATTTGAGGGACTTGTAGTTGTCTTTAAACTGAGGAAATGATGTTGATTATCTCTTCATCTCCTCCTCAGGCCTCATTCAGCAGCAGCGACAGCAGCGGCCCAGACTGGCTCTCGCTATGGTACTGCAGCTGATGCACTGGCTGCCTTAGTAGATGCTGCGGCGTCTGCCCCGCAGATGGATGTTGCCAAGGTGAAAGAGAGTAAACATGAACGGGATGATGATATGTCTGCTCGACGAGCAGCCAGCCTTTCCGAACAGCAGCAGCAGGAGGCAGAAAGGCGTTCCATGCAGTCACCATATAGTGCAATGTCTCTGCCGGGGGGTAAGCCCCATTCAGTTTACCCTGAGGGCCCTGGAGTCGGGGTAAAGGACAAGGGCCCTCAAACCTCAAAGTCCCGCATTGAAGAGGAGCTCCGAACTCGTGGCAAGACGACTATCACAGCTGCTAACTTCATCGATGTCATCATCACACGGCAGATAGCCTCAGACAAAGACTCACGAGAACGAGGCTCTCAGAGCTCTGACTCCTCAAGCAGCTGTGAGTGTGTGGATACATGTGGGGTTAAGAAATAGCTGATGTCATTCAAACTGCACTTAAGTGCAATGCAACACAATGCCATCATCCATTAGCTGGACGGCCTAATCTAATCTTTTACTTTGAGTAGACCAAGCCTTACCATTTAGTCCCATTCTTGGCATAAATCGTAACTTTTTATCCATATTTGTCTTGCAGTGTCTTCAAGTCGATATGACAACACTGGTGGAGGAGCCATTGAGGTGATCAGTCCTGCTAGTTCTCCAGTCCAGTCCCAACAAGACAAACCAGAAGAAGGGCAACAACAGGCAGCAGGTATGAACACACCCACTCTGTGCATACATTAAGGAATCAAGTGCTATACTGAAAAATGTTTCTGTATAGTCCAAAATGTTTTCAAAGATTTTGTGCATCAAGTCACAGACAGCATGTAACAGTTTTGGCTGTGGTGGCTGAATTTAGCTGTGAGTCAACTGGAGTAAACATGCCATAGCCTGATTAACTTAACCCACTAACCTTGTCATTTGAGTCTCCATTCCTCTCCGCCCGTCTCATCACCAGACCCCACTCAAAGTTATTCCTGTCACCTGTAACCAAATATAGATCAGTTACTGTTGGCACACAGCTCAGTAAATAAATATTTAGCATACAGCTTAGCATATTTCTCACTTTCTATCCTATCTTTCCTTACCTCACCCTTGCTTTTTCTCTAAAACAATGCTCTTTTTTCTGCTTTATCTTCACCAGCTGGCATGCGGGCCTACGATATGAGTCGGTACCGGCCATCAGGGGAGCCCACACCGCCCAGTCCTCAGCAGCCTCCCTCCTCCCAGGCTGACAGCTACTCCCAGGTCACCAAGACTCACCGGGTCATGACTTTGGCAGACCATATCTCGGTAAGAGATAAAAGAGAATCTGAAAAACAAATGCAGCACATACAATATTTACTTTGTACACCAGCCCATTATATGTAAATAACCTGGTTTTTGTGGTCACTCCCTGCCATGCAGCATATCATAACCCAGGACTTTGCCCGGAATCAGGACCCTCCAACAGTCTCCTCATCTTCGGCCACATTCCAGAGCGTGGTGCCACCCGTGTCCTCTTCAGGTCGAGTAAAGGTGCCCAGCCGCTACAGTCCAGAGAATCAGGTCCAGGCCCAGCATCACCAGAGACCCTCCAGCAGAGTTTCTCCAGAAAATGCCCCTGACAAACCCCGAGCCAGGTACATGATCCAGCCAGTTTTCAGTTGCAATAATCAGAGTAATCACAGTGAGTCTTAAATACATGTCATTTGTCCTACACTTGTTTCTCTCTGCTTCCTGTCCAGGCCTGGTAAATCTCCAGAGCGAGGTGGCAGGCAGATGGAAAACTATGAACCCATCTCACCACCCCAGAGCTACCAAGGCATGGACAAGCAGGAAGCTGGCGGGCCTCCACAGCAGAGGAGAGAGGCAGAGTCTGAGATCAGGTATGGCATCTCTAAAGTTTGGATGCATTATAGTTTGAAGCTTGAAGTAGTATGAAGAATATAGTAGCCAACACACTTGAAATGGTAATTACAATAGTAGTTGATTACAAAAATTTGTGTACAGGAAAGAGAGAATTTCTCCTTTGTGAAACTTGCTTATGTGTGGTGAAATATACAGTTAATGTCTTGAGTGTGAGCGCTGTGTGTGAACAATAAACAAGCACAATTTCCACATTTGATCTGCACGTTTGCTATGGTTACTTTTCTGTTGGCTTCCTGACATTTGATACCTGGCTGTATAAGACTATGAATCAATCTCTGTTGTGGATGCCAGCAGGCAGAGTGCTCCTCCCTGTCAGCATTCATTTGACGTCCCAGTTGAAATGACAGTGCCTAATGCCCAAGGCTTGTTACTCATTTATCCATTTGTCTGTTTTAAGGAGTGACTCGCGGTCCCCAGGAAGTGGCAGCTATCTGCCTTCCTTCTTCACCAAGCTGGAGAGAACCTCGCCAATGGTGAAATCCAAGAAGCAAGAGATCTCCCGTAAGTTGCACTCCACCTCTGGTGTCGGGGATTCTGATGTTGGTAAGTGGGTCTTCTTCCTTTTTACTAACACGCATACATCACATCACGGACCAAACTCTGTTAATGTGTGCATGCAAGACAGTTTTGCTTTATTAATTCCAACTTCTTCTTCTTCTTTTTTTTTTTTCCTTTTTTTTTTTTTTTTTAAAGATCATGAAGCAGGTGATAACATCGGAACAACTTGACTGATGATCTGTGTCATTTTTAACTCATTTATTTGTCAGACATTTAGTTTTAATTAACCGCCGATATTTTCTTACAGGTAATGCACAACCAGGCACAGAGATTTTCAACTTGCCTGCCGTTACCAGCTCCAGTAAGTAGCAGTTCTGGTTCATACACTTCATATTTCAGTCTAGTTGATCAACCCTTTCTAATTGTATTTTTTCTTGTGTTGCTGATTTGTAGGCAGCATCAACCCCAGAAATCACTCTTTTAGTGACCCAGCCAGTAACCTTGGCCTAGAGGACATCATCCGCAAAGCCTTGATGGGCAATTTGGAGGAGAGACAGGAGGAGCACCAGGGAGGTGTAGGGGCTCAGTGTGCCATGAACAACACACCCGGCACAGGCGGTGACACCCGTCAAGAGGCCAACCCATCACCCAGTATGGGTAGGCACATCTCACATTTCCAAAGAGACACATGGTAAGAAGGGGTTTTATGTTAAACTTGATACTAATCTACAAACTTCTGTCTGCTTTTAATCACAGGGAAACAGAAGCAGGGCAAAAACAACAGCCGTAAATCCAAATCCCCGACCTTGGGTCAGGCCTACTCTGGAGGGGAGCGTCCCTCTTCAGTGTCCTCCGTCCACTCCGAGGGAGATTATCACAGACAAGCGCAAGCTCAACCTCAGTGGAGCTGGGATGATCGACCCTCATCGGCAGGTAAGCAGTCCAACCTCTGCTGTCTCAAAACCGTCTATTGTAATATCAAAGACAGAAAGACAGTTTATCTGCATTTTTATTATACTTTTTCATCTCCTCTCTTCTCAGGATCCATGCAGTTCCCTTACAACCCACTGACCATGCGCATACTGAGCAACACGCCACCCACCTCCATAGCTTCCCCTGCCATACAGAGCCAACAGCAGCAGCAGCAGCAGCAGCAGCAGCCACCTCCAGCTGGTGCCCCGGTGGCCCAGCAGCGCGTCTGGCAGTCACTGCTGTCTGAGCAATATGAGACCCTATCTGACAGCGACGACTGAGCCCTGCTCGCTACAGCCCCAATAACCAGAAGAGAGGCCTGCACCAAGGCTTGCCTGCTCATCCCCCCTCTTAGAACTAGCCTCACAGGCCAAGTGTGACAGATAGATGGGGTGGTGTCCTTTTTATTTTTGGTGCTATGGCGCCCCCTGGCTGTTAGCTGAAAGTACAAGCGCAGCCTGTTACAGGCAGGGCTGTCCGGAACAAGACTAGCTTTTGGTTCGGAAGCACTCACCCAGCCTGTTGGGGGAAATAAAACAGAACTCGACGAAGGGGACAACATGAGCTATAGTAAAAATGAAGAACTTAATATGTAAAAAGAAAGCGAAAGAGACTATTTCTGAAATTTGTTTGATTTCTGTAAAGATATACCTTGTCTTTAAGAAAATCATTGTATGTAAATAGAGTAACCTTTTGCAGTGTTTTTCTTAACTTGATTATTTCTTATTTTAATGTTGCTTTTAAATTGATCCACTTTAAATGGGAAGAGTAGGTGTGTTATCTTTAATATCACAGTTGGTCTCTCCCAGTCCACCCACGTCACCTGACACCCACTCTAATATTTTTACTATAGCGAGAGAGACCAGACCTTTGGTTTGTACTTGACCATGAGTGGAGCACCACCAGAGCCTGAACACCGTGGACATTCGAGGATGAAACAGCGTTTATTTCAAACAGCATTGTTATTTAATGCCCGTTTTTGCCACAAAGCGGAAATGATGCATGGATTGTAACTATCAGATGGTAGAGGTAACTTCTCATCCCGTTCTAGACAGAGAACTGTTGTCAAAACAAGTTGAGAACACTGGTGTCATAGCAGAAAAGTGAAAAGTCTGATATAAGCTTAATTTTGCCGAAAGATATCCTTATGACTACTCCTGGACCCCGTTTTAATAATGAGAGTGAGCCAATGTTTATTTTTTTTCTTTTCCAATAGAGCCATGGTGTGTCACATGTAGCTGTCTCTCTCTCTGCAGTTTCCAACCTGTCCAGAATGATCTGCTCTGCAATGTTGTCATGGTAAAAAAAAAAAAAAAAAAAAAGTATGTCAGGTTTTGCCATGCCTTGTGACTTGAGAAAGAAGGCAGCTTTAACTAATTTTTCTCAGAGATATACGTTGGTGTTTAATGTTTGTATTTGTTTCTGTAGTCCCTTTTTTTTTGATACTATCCTGACAAAAATCTGAACTCTGTAAATTGTCTTTCCTTTACACAAAAAGGCAAAACTAACCAAACATAAAGAATGGTCTGCACCATTGTTGCACTTTTTTGCTTTGTAGCTTTTGACAAAAAAAGCATACTACCTGCTGTGTAACTTATTCAACCTCTAGCACAAGAGTATACTAAGATGTGCTTTAAGTTTTTCCCACCACTCACAGAATTCTGGATGTCTTGACTTCCTGTCTTTTCTTGTAGCTGGTACATAAATTTTGTAGTGTGACAATTTCATCACAATTACAGTTTTAAGTGTATGGTACCGTAATATTTTAAGAGTTTGCTGTCATGGTAATTCAAAACCATGACTACTTAATTTCTGCTTCCATTGTGTTAATCAACTAGCATAAAGCTTTGGACATGAATTATACTAGGTCAACTTCATAAATGGCAGTAACGTTCCTTTGCAAGTCTGTTTTTTAGATATGTGAAAAAATACCATATTTTGGCTTTCTCAGCTTTCACTTTGCTCAGTTAACAAATCCATTCTGCTCTAAACTTGATGTTTCCTTTGTTCCTTTCATTTTGAATTTGAATCATTCATCACAGCACGTTCAGATTTTTATTTTGTCATTTTCAACATCTTTGTTATTCATCCTGTTTAGATGGGATGTTATGTGTTTACAATGGCAATGACAAAAAAGAAAAGTTTACAAACTTGAATCTTAAAGAAATCCGACATGAAGCCGAAAAAGAATTGGAGCATCTTTTCAGCTCTCTATCAAACACACAGTGGTGACTTTTTTTTTGTCTTTTTGAAATTGAGACTTGAAAACCCGTGTATCCTATGATGTTGAAATGCAATGTTTGTATCGCACAATGTCTCTTAGTAGGCTATTACAAGAGTTCAGACCAATCAAATAAAGTGGTTCAGTTCTCCACCACTGAAACAATGTGTAGGTCTTTAATAGATTTTCCATATATTATTGACTACTGTGATTTTCTTGTGTCCTAGTCAATATTGTCTTTGACTTAGATGTACCAAAATGATTCTGGTTAAAATACATTTTTAATAGAATGTAATATGAAATTATAGTGTTATGAATTGCATCATAACAAGAAAAATGTGATTCTCAGATGAAATTTTAATGTGAAAGAGATGTAATGCCCTCACTCTAACACAGTGCAAAAAATTATATTGAATTATATTAGAGCCCTTCTTGGTGCTGAAAATTGACTAATGTAAAATGCAATTATGACTGCATCCTAATATCTACTGCGGCCAGGTCAATGCATGATAACAGACTTGTAAACATGAGATGCAGGAGAAATCCACTGTTGGTTTTGTTTCACCATGGCTTTACTTATAAGCAAGCCTGCCACTGCACATTCTCTGTGCTAAATTAACGTAGTGGTGTTTATTCTCTTAACTCCTGCTCGTGGACTGAAAAGC
>JAPZDZ010000006.1:3165955-3199772 GCA_029783805.1 Acanthurus tennentii | reverse complement strand
TGTGGAATTGCTGGTTCTTGTTCTTTATTTATTTTTCCACGTGTATTTTTTTATAATTTATTTAGGGGGCAGAGAGGGTGTTAACAGAGACTCTGATGTTATACTCATGTTGTTGGCGCAATGTTACGAAGAAGCTGCTAATAAAGTTGCATAAGAGTACACAGTGGATTCACGTATATTATTAATTATTTTCGCAATATAAACAATACGTTGCCTGAACTGAATTGAATTATTTCCTTTCTCAACTTTATCAGTTTAAGACCCAAGACAAATAACTGCTGTCTCTCCAGGTGTCTGAGCATTAGGTATAGTTCATCTGCAGTTGTTTTTACAATGTACAATTAAAAAAGCCAGTTTAGCTGGTGTGAATAAGTTTTCCTGTGAATACAAGGTGACAAAGCTTGACATTGCATATAAATAACCAAAAAAAAAAACCTTCTTCCACATGCATAAATGTGTCCATAATAAATTTACTGGACATGTAGCTTTGGAGCGGTGCCACATAAAGAATCCAAGACTTTAAAATACCCACATCAGAGGACAGCCTGCGACTCGTGTTACTGCATTTATTGGATTGAGACGTGCAATTAAAACTCAGTGCACCAAAGCACCTGCCTGTTGAACAATCAAGCTTTGTAAACTGTAACTCAAACATGGAATTATGAAGAGGACATGTTGACAGTCAGCCTTCAAAGCATTGGTCATTGATTAAGGAGAGTAAAACTAAATATAACAACAAAATGTCTTTTAGAGCCAAGGCAACAGTGTCATGCCACCCATTAGTGCAGTTGATAAAAACATACGAATCCTGAAAGCTTCTCGCTGAAGTTATTTACCTCCTTAACTGTAAAGTTAATCACATGCTTACGATAAGGAAGCGCCACATTAAAATTAAAACCTCAGCCTTTATTTTCACATCCTCCTACAACATAAGGAAAAAAACAACCTTGAGTGTAATAATAAGAGCCCAAGTAAGAGGACCTTTATCTCTGGAGGCGACAGGGGACATAATGGCAGTAATTAACTGAGTGTTACTCCTCAGTAAGACCTCCTGAGAACCCCCACAGTCATTCCAACCCTTGCTGTGCTCCTCCTCTGGCTAAATTGACATTGCTGTCCAGTTTGACATGTTTGCTCACAGCACTGCCTATGTTCAAAGCCGACACAGGAAACTATTTTATCGCCAAAGCTGGGACCGTACAGCACTGAATTCAGTCCTGGATCAAGGCTACAGCTGAATGTCACTATTCCCTTAATGCAATTTCAATTCAAGACACTAGCTGCCCCAGTAGCCAACACAGAGGGCATCAACACAATAAAAAAAGAGAATTTGTTTTCATGTTATGAACACTTTAATCATTATGAAGGCATGAAAGGGAAAAAAATCCCTGGCTGTGGAATAATCACTTTACACATGACTGTTGTTTTGGTGATTAAACTGAATGAGATGTTAAACCTCATGTAGACATTTGTTCCATATGATGCTGCAGCACACTTTATGAACCGTCAAAGCAATATATGCAATATATCACCATGTCTTGATAATTTATGAATGTGAGTCTAAAAGAGGGTGTGTAATTATGATGCTTTGACAGCTCATTCAGATACTATTCAAATACTATTCAAAGCACATGCATTAGATCAGTCAGGATATCACCTTTATCTGGACCCTGATGCAACAAATTGCAGCTACAGGGCCTGTAAATGAGGAGGATTGGTGTGTAGGTGTTTTTTTTTACTTTTGGTCTTCATGTCACTATAGACCACATATGATAATGTTGTGTACATGGAATGCAATAGCTATTGTTTTCTCTTTTTAAAAATAGGAATCTTGATTCTGGTGAAAGTAATTCACATTCATAGGAGCTCCCCTGACAACCCTCGTATAACTGCAGGGGTCGGATATATTTGCTGTTCCCTCCTTCTTTTGGAAAAATCACACAGGATAAAAAAAACTCTATTATTACCCTGTCCTTAAAGTGGTAAAACAAGAAACATGATTGAATTTCTTTTGCTCTAGGGACTGTAATGTACACTTCATATAATGACATGAATAATGTCCGTCTTTTGCAAAATGTCAACAGACAACAATGAAGAATAGATTCTAGTGTAAACGATATCAGTGTTGCATAATTCTCCTGACGACTTTGGTTTTAAACTCAAAAACATTAAGCACATGCTGTAGATATCATATCAACTCATATAATACAACTGTAATTTAAGTCTACATCCTACATCATCTGTGATAGGGTCTTTAAAAATACTCATGACGTGGAGTGAAGACATCCTCTACCTCCTGAACTGTTGTCATTCAGATTACACAGGGCTCATGCTGTCACATTGTACCTGACCTGTCTGTGCCTTACTGCCGCTGGCAACCTGCCAACATGCTGCTGAAAATGCAAGCTCCAGTAGTTAAAATGGTGTGACCTTTTAAGCGGTCAGAGGAAAATTTCTGTAAATATGCCCCCTGAAAAAACCCAACTTACGTGACTCTGCTCTCTGCCAACTTATCAGTGGACAGAAGGCCCTGCTACTGCAGCTGTACGATAGGAGATGCATATTCATGGCAAGTTCAGCTGGGAATCAACATCAATTCTACCTTTTCATTTATTTTTTTCATTTATAGAAGCTTTGGTGGTGGTGAGGGCCAAACAAGTTCACACTGTTTGAAGCCTTCAGTGTGGACACGTTTATGCATACAACATGACCAGAGACACTGCTCTCTGAACCCAAGTTTCAATCCTTATCTTCTGGAGGACTGAAGTTTTTACAAGTTCTCAGTACTTGCTCCCCACAACAGTGTCTCTATATCATAGTTAATATGCAGGTCACAGCACATAGATGGAACCTGTTGTAGATCTTTGAAGGTGTTTAAGAGGGCTTTAGATGGTGGTAAAGGTGTCTCCCCAGTACTTCCATTGAATGTACAAAACTGCTAGCACAAGGTGGCTATCTAGTGACCTACTGAACGCTCAGAGAAGAGAAATGCATCTATACTCTCATCTTTAACAAGGATTGAGGATAAATAGGCTAAAATCCCCCCAAAAGTGCAGTTTTCCCTTAAGACATCTTTGCTGCTTGCTCTAACCTCATCTAAAAGAGTTACAGGGTTATTTGCCTTCATAGCTGTGTCACATTCAGAGCAAACTGCTCCTTTGTTTGAATGGCAGAGGAAGTTTCTTTAGGTCCAGAGCAAACAGCTCCTTCACAAGGTTCTGCTTATAGAATCCCAACCCTAATGCTAATCCCAATAATTGATTAAATTTTGTTCAAATGTTTTACCAGTGGAGTGGTGTTTTTGGTGTGTGAGCTGTTAAGATGTATGTGGGTGACAAAAATAAAAAAGTCACAACTACTTTAATGTAAAAACTGAAAAGGTGTTAAGGTACTTGTGCTCCGGTAGTATCACTTATCAGATAGTCTAACAGCACCAGAAATCTCCCCTTACCCACAACTGTCAGAACTGTGGTCGCTGTGTCAAACAAGTTTTAAAAGGTCACATTTACTTGTGTCTCGTTAAACACAGGTCCTCTTTGTTTCAGTAACATGAGTTTGTTTATCCTAAAGTCAGGGCTGCCTACACTGAGTATGAGACTAACAGAATTAATACAGATCTCACACTCTCACACCAAACAAACCTCTCTCATGTTTTTCAGAGGCGCTGACGTGCTGAGTGTAACAAGTTGAAGGCAGTACATTTCACACATTGTCTATTAACGAGTCAATCATAATAAGTGTGCAACACTTACAGAGCAGCAGCCAGCTGACGAACTCACAGCTCACTCAACAGCCCACAGTGGAACAGGTGCTAGTCCTGATTTCAGCAGGACATCAGACGACAGTGCAGACACTGAGCTGGCAGAGAACAGTGTGTTTTGATGTGTTAATGCGCGGAAGTTTAATAATATATACACATGCTTGATGCTTCAACTCCTGCTTTCTTCTATAATATAGCATAAAAATTTAAGCTGTGTTCAATTAATCATGTAACTTGATGTAGACAAACTGCAGACAAACTGTCTTTACTTTATGTGACCATGACTGTTCTTTCTGACCACAGATAGTCTTCTTCAGGTAAATGTGAGGAAGTTAGCACATGTAGGCTATTTACTATTACTGTCACAAAAAAAAACCTAACAGTATTTTTACAGAAAATATAAAAGACTAATTGGGGCACTTTTCTAGTCTTATTGTTCTCATGTAACGGACAGATGTTGGGGGTAAGCAGATTAGCAATCTGAAGCTGTCCGGGAACTGGCTGTTGGGACCTCATCATATGGGTAGAGCAAAGAATGGCCTTGCAGACCACACCTTCGTGGGAAATCTGAGTCTGAGTCCCAGATGAGACCCTCAGGAGTCAGATAAAGGACAGAAACTCAACTTCAGAGAGTCCTCCAGATTTCACCTGTGAACGGTGTGAACACAGACAATAAAAACCATCTCTGCCCCCTCATCTGTCTCTTCTCTCCTCCTGAGAAGCCCTACAGAGCACAGGAAACAGCCCTGCTTCTCTTCTCAGCAGCCCCGCAGGGCAGAGGACTGACGCAGGAGTCAGATAACTTCTCTAGCAGTCCTGCTTAATGCAGATTGCAACAGCACACTCCTTCTCACCAAGAAGCGAGAGCCTGCTGAAGGATCAACCAGGAGTCAGCAAGTTTGTGAAATAAATGAATGAAATAAAAGGTGGTTCCCTCTTGATTGATTAATTGATTGCATACAAAATAAAATAAAATAATTAAACACGGAGGAGTGCATGTGATGCATTAAGTAGTCTCACAGCCTGAGGGAAGAAGCTGCTCTTGTGTAACTTGTTGAACAGGACACAGCGTGCCCCAGGCCCTGTGAAGTACAGAGTTGTACCTGGCTGTTACTGCCATGCATTTCAGCCCAAGTAGGAAATAGAGCCTGAGATAGAGCCACAGCGTGCTATCAGCCCTGTGAAACTTAAAGCGGTGTAACTTGCTGTTACTGCCACGTGTTCCAGCCTGAGTTAATTTAAAGCAACTTTTCCCTAACTGTTACTGCTGTGGAGACTTTCTTTGTAAATCTGTGATTGCTTTTGATGTAATACCTATCAGAGCCCTTGAAGGTGTGATAGCTGCCCCTCCTCCACAGGAGGAGGGGCAGCTATCACACCATAGTGTGCTATCACACCATAGTGTAGACCACTGCATTGTTTAGCTAGATTAGTACCCAAGTTACACTACAAGGTGTGTGCCAACACAACACCAAAGATAGCTACATTGCCTAAGTAGGAGACAAAGTACTTAATCTCAACCTCCATTCAAAACACAACAAAGGAGAGCCATGGTGTAGAAAAGTTTATTGAGACTAGGCCCCGGCTATCCTGAATTCATTAACAAGTTGAATGTTAGTGAGTGCAAGAAGGAAATAGAGAGGCTACTTGACGTCAGGTGTGATGCACAAAAGACATCCAAAGACCTATTAATATGCTTGCTCCTTAACTTCCACAGACAAACCATCCTTGCCTTTCAGAGCCAAGCTGCCTCAGAAAAGGAGGTAGAATCCCTCAGAGTGCAGAACGCATTTCTGTTCCAGGAAGCTCAGACATCTCACAAGAAAGCCATACGCTACTTAGATGACCTACGCTCAACAGAGTTAGATCTCTTCACATAAGGAGGAGGAACTGTTTAGGCTTAAGTCAGGACTTTCTGCTCTTCCACAGCCATTTAGTCAATGTGACTCTGGTTACTCTGAGTCACACTCCTCTCTTGAAGAAAGGCTAACTCCACCTTCACTCACAAGAGTGGAACAGTTTCCAGCTGACACTGAGTCCTTAGGAACAAATTCTGCTACAGAAAGAGTTAATGACTACTGTACTTCTCATCTTTCTGAGACTAATAGTGACGCAGGTAGTTTTTCCTCTACACAGAATATTCTGTCAGGTGTTCTCCTCAGCCAGTGTTGCATAACTGCTTCACCCATACTAATCTTTCCAAAGGGGGGACCAGAGCGCTGTTCAGCCTCTTTTTCAGCTTATTCTCGCCTTTACCACAGAGGACCCGAAAGGGCATCCAAGTTACAGAGCTTGAGTCCCTAGCAGAAGACATTGACCAGTTTGACCCAGAAAACTGTGATGACCATGTTGACAATTACTCTAACAGGTAAGCTGTCCAATGCCGCTGAAAGTGAAAAAGTTAAACTTTTGTGGAAGACCAGCTCCAAGTCTGTTCATGAGTGTATACATCCACTACCTCCCAGTGTCAGAGATGACTACAAACAGCTCTGTCAAGCATTAACAGAAGAATTTTCTCTTAACTCTGATGAGATTAAAGCAGTAAGTGCAGCCCTTGAAATTAAACATTTACGTTTTGAAAATCCAAAGACTTATAACAAACGTTTGAGGTATGCTTTCTTTCAAGGTTGAAATGCACCAGGCTTGGAAGAAAATTCCCTTTTCAAGTCCCTGTTCTTACTTAACCTTCATCCATGCATACGTGCTAATGTCAAAATTAAAATGAGCAGCTGCTACAAGCATCAAAGATGAGTTGACAGTGAAGTTCCATTTATACCCTATGCACATGAATTGGTTTTGAACATGAAAGTGAACTTTCAATTTCTACGTCTGTAGGCACCCAAAGTTAAGAGTGTTGCCTGTGTAGGTGACAGGCACTGCTGCCTCACAGCAGAAAGTTTTCAGTGAAGAGTCTGCATGCTCTCCTGTGAACACGTCCTTCTTGTTCTCTGACTTCCTCCTACAGTCCGGAGCCGTCCATTGGCTGTTTAGTGGTGACATGAGTGTGAATCCTTTTTTGCCTCTATGTGATGGCCCTATGATGAAATGGCATCCCCTTCTGCCAGCCGGATGACGGTTGTACTCAGCTGTAGCAAAGGATAAGTGGTTACAGCTAATGTGTAATCTGTGAGATTCGGTATCATTTGTTAATTTAGGAAACCAAGCAATGAGAACCATTGTTTAGTCATGTTTACTGACTCCCATTTGGGATTATGTAACTACACAACTCTAATGCAGTAGAGGAGTAACTCTCGAGTAAACACTTCTATAAATGTCAGCTCTCTGCTGCTGGATGGAGAGTTACAGATTTAATTTTTCAGTTCAAGAACAAAGGAGTACATGTGACATGGCCCCTATAGCATTGCTGACATGCTTGTTGACTGTTAATATACGTCAGCAAGAAGTTTTGAACAGTATGTGGGTGTGTGCTTTCAACTGACATATGAATTAGCCTGTTTGATGAGCACAATGGTGAAAAACTCTGACTCTACATGGCTATTTAGTGACAATACTATTTCTCTCTGAACTCACTGACTCAGTACTCATTATTTTCAAACCGGGGAGGAGCCCCATTTCATACATTAACTGAGATGGATTGCTTTAGGAAATGGTGAACTACAAAGTACATTTTGGCAGCCTGAAATTTTTTGAGAAATGATTATGAATCAGCTCTGTGAGCGTGTGACAAAAGTGTCTTGAGATGAAAAGAAATGAAAAGAAATTAATGGCACCTTCACACCTTCACATTACTACTTCGAGATATTGTTCATTCCCACTCGAGTCCCCTCTGATTAATTTACTCATTAATTTATTCTGTTCAAATTGACATAAAACACAGTTTACTTGTGCCAGACTGATGTTGCCACACAAATCAAAATTGAGTGACTCGTTTGCAATGGTGCATCTATCCAGTGACTCTCATCTAAGCATTACTGTTTCCTGTTTATCATGAGTTCCAGTTAGCCAGAAATAACGTATCCACACTACAGCACATCTATTTTAAACAAGATTAAATTTAATGAACTGTTTATAAGAGACAAGAAGTGAAAATTAATATCCTCATTGGTATGACTGGTACAGTTAAAGATGAAGAAGTTTTTCATCTGAAAACAAAGGTTGTAGAAATGTAGGGAGGGGGAGTTTTAAAGGCCCTGCCAAATCTCCAGTGGAAGAGCTGAGACTGATGCACTAATTGGGTTGTGATGCTAATTCCTGTGTTTGGACCAATCTCTCCTACCATGAAACCCACTGTTGGTACGAGTGGCCTGTCAAATGACCAAGATGGGAAATCTTCTTTACTCTTTGTGTTTACTCTTTTACTCTTTCTGTTACTTCTTCACACTCTGTTTAAAATGGAGGCTCATTTTTCTGAGTGTTGCAAATATAAATTCTGGCCAAGCATTACACTTTTCTCTTTTAATTAGGGTGTGTTTGTATAGGAGAGTGATGTGTGAGACTGTCCAAGCTACAAAAATCATCAAGAAAAGAATTATACCTTCAGTGTGAATACACACTGAAAGTATAACACACTCTTGTCTGGCTCCTCCTGTGAATATGTCAATATTCACACTGAAAGTATAAAGTCTGTCATTAAGGGTAATCCTTGGAAAAATCCAGAAGAACTTTCTGAAGGTTTGATTTAGCAATTATCATTCAAAGTTCTCTTGCTGTTTAAAGCAGCATAGAGCCTGTCAGAATGAACAGCTATGATGAATATTTTTTGTTAGTGGGGCAAAGTTAAATATCACTTGTCTGAGCTGTGTTTTTTTCAGTTGCAGTATAGGAAACAAGGTGACCTTCTGAAACTTGATTCACAGGCACAACTGGATGTTCAGCAGCAGCACATATGTCACAAACTGACAAAAGTATGTGAGTGTTTCACAGAGTGGATGATCAACCTCAGTGAGTTTGGTGTTTCAGAAGATGCTACAAAGAGTTTGGACTCTGAATATGCACAACTACAATCACAAAAGCTAACAGGCAGCTCATTCTAAAGCCAAAAGTAAAGAGAATTATACCAAGTAAAATTTGGCTTTGTCACAAGTCATTTGTACAGGACCTCTGGCCACATTAGCATCACTGGCTTGTTACTGTCAAATAAGGCTAAAACATCCAGAAAGAACATGCACCCTATTGATTTAACATAGGACAAAACTCTTAATGAGGGATCATTCTGATGGAGAAAAATGTCTAGGACTTGAAGGCGCAGCTCTTAAGAAAAACAATAAAAACACCATGAAAACCATGGCCCTATGTGATGAAAGAATTTACTTATTTGAACTGACCTGTCTTCATGAGGATGTCTGTCCATCTGAAATATGTGTCTACTTTCCCCAAGATTATTGCTAGTTAAATAGATACAAACACACTGGATTGTTGTTGATGTACACTTAAAAAGTTAACCCAGTGATGCACATCATTCATTCACTGTCCCATCTATGGCAAATAACATGCTACTATAACCCCATCTGCTGGCAGTGAGTGTAATTGCATATACATATGTGTTCATGTTTAAATAAATGATATGGAGAAGAAACAAACAAACAAAAGCCATTAGCAGTACTCTAACTGAAGAGTTTATGCAAGTTACAAGATTTTACAGAACTTTCTGGTGTTATATGTGGCACAGATTGATACATGATAAAGCATACTAGTCTGTATGTGCAGGGAAGGTTTAGTCAGCCATGTTATATGAAAACACCTGTGTGGCTGGACAGTGGTTGTGTAGGGCCCTTTGGATTGTCAATAATTAATTATTAATTTACTAAATTTTGTCCACAAGTTATGCAGGCTGTGTCAACACTGTGGTACTCTACACGTACACATACTATAAAAGTACACCAGATTTTTTTTAATGAGCTATAAATATAAGATATCTTGTATGACCAAATAACCAAGAAGCCAAAAGGGAAGTGAGTGAAATTTGATAAGGCTTTTTTATGGCATATTTTTTGCTGTGCCATGGCAGGAGAAGAACAGGTGTAAATAAAATGAATGTTACTTGAATTCCATTTGGCTGTTTGGGTTTCAGCTTACTATGTGGTGTGCTATATTTACCCTCTTCCATTCTATTTAAGCCTTTGAAGTCATTGTGCAGAGTATATTGCAAACAGTTCGCTATTTCTAATGTGTGCATTAAAATGCACAGATATTTTAATGTAGCTTTTAATGTAGCTCCACCCCATCTCATCCAAGGAACTGAAGAAGCTTCTTGGATGAGAAGTGAAACGTCTTCCCAAAAACTCAACACAGTCCAGTTGACTTGCTTTTTTGACTCTTCAAGGTCTGGCTGTTGTTTCAGTTTCTGATCTGCTTAGGTTTTATGTTTGTCCTCAGCAGTGATATTCATCCAACTTGACAGATCCCGTTTTGTGAGAGAGGCCGGATGTTTTAATCCAGGACATCCCAGTTCAGAGGCCCGACACAGCAGAAAAACTTGGCCTTTTTCTTACAGTGTTGTTTAAGATCTCAATTATAAGCTCTGAATGTTTTCTAGTACTACACCATTTTGTTTTGTTATCAAAGTTAAAGTCAGTGAGTGTGAAATGTTTTTGAAATGTAATCAGTTATTATTGCTAATTGCCCTGTTAAAAAGTAATGGAAGCATTTTGATAATGTAATCAAATTAATGTGACTCAATGCATTTGACTACTTTTTAAATACTTTTTTCATTAATATAACTGACTGTGGTTCTTCGGATTTGATATTGAACATTTTGATGTTGGCAGTATATTCACTGCAGGGAAACAAGCAAATTGTTTGTATTTATTTATTTTATCGCACTTTTCTAGTTTTATTGCTTGAAACTGCTCAGTCATTTTAGAATTTCTTTTGGATTTGAAGAGGAAAACATATTTTGAATTCCTGTGGCAGAAAGGACAACATGGACACTTGCCTTGATGTAGTTGGCTGGTGGCAGATGTGGCAGACTTAGGTTACCTGCGAACGATGACCTGACTGGCAGCCAAAGGTGGTGCAACAAATATAACACAATCATCTCTATTTAAAGTTGGTATTTCAAGATCTTGCCAAAATCAGAAACTGTAAAAAACGTTTGTATGATAAAAAAAATATGCTTGCTGTTTCAAGGCTGGATGCATGTTTGGCTTGTTCTCTCTTTGTGTTTGAAATGAGTTAAATCAGAAGAACAAAATCTAGCAGGGCTCTTTGATCTTCAGTGGTCACAACCCCTTGTTTTTTTTTTGTTCTGCTGACAGAATAAAGTGGTGAACTTCACAGGCATAAAACTGGGCTACACTAGTGAACATCTTAAGATTTGTACAAAAAATTATTATTTCTGTATGAAGCCTCCCCACCAATCAGCAGTCTTTATAGTTAAACTTCCTCCGGAGGAGGGCAGCAGTGAGCAGTGTGGTCAATGTTGAGGCTTTATTTATGGGCCTAAATAAATATTTCTCATTAACAGCAGTATGTTTTGTATACATAATAGATCGTAGACTACGCCGAATTTATTTTTAGGACTAATTGATTCATAAAGGATTTAAGATCGGAAATGACAATAATGTCTTTGTTACCTGGAATTACACATTTAAATGTGCATATTTTTGCACAAAGCTATTCCCAATGGAGGAAGAAATAGGGGGTACTACCGGTCATGTGTCCCAACAATCAGATGCAGCATGGATCATGATGCTACAATTTAAACAGCAGCCTGCCCCGCAGCCGTGTGTGGTCAGTGCCACGGTGTCCGAGACCCCCCTCGTTTCTGTGACGCGGTGACGCGCTCAAGAGGTGCGCTCTCATGAACGTGCGTCGTCCTTCTTTGTGGATGGGAACAACAAGAGGGACGTGAATGAAAGGTAATCAGATTAACAGGCATTTTCTCATTCACCGGGGCAGCTAGACGCTAACCGGCGGTATGAGACGACGGAGAGCATCGGTTCGTAGTGCTTAATGTCGGCTTCTAGTCAAATGTAGGTCTGAAGGACACTCAAAAGCACGGACCACCCCACAAATCATTTCGCAGCGAGTAGCCTCACTGAGGGACTTTTGTACCAAAGTTAGCAAGAATGGTCCCTTGTTGTTGCTAATGTGTCAGTTCCTTGTCAGCTGTAATGTTGCTTAGACTGTTTGTCACAGGCCTCAGAGCAGCTCTGAGGGTTGGATGGTTTGCAATGGTGGAGCACGGATTTCATTTGGGAGTTGAGGCTAACCGGACACAGTAGAACTGATCCTAGCTGGGGACTGGACGGAGGGTTGCTGACCGGTCATTTAAGGTCCTCTCCGGGATCCGACCGCGTCAGTCGTCTAAGTTTAATGGCCCGTGGGTGACATTTGATATTTCTAGGGTTGCTGACCGGGGACCTCCAAACAAGATGCCCAGGCCAGTTAAAGAAACAACTTTGCCCTTTATATAACAGCCGGTAAAGTGTAACGCAGAGCAGAGAGGGCTGTAGGTCCAGAGAGCCACTTTTTCTCGGACCTGCACTTAAAGCTGTGACTTAAAAACCCCGTTGCAAGTTCAGCTGACCATCACCTAGCATCACATCTATTACCACGAAAAACAGTCTTCACCTGAAGGAAGGAAAGCTTAGATACAGTGTTTCCATCAGAATAAGTTAGTACAGTTTAATCACTCAGTTGCTACGCACAGCATTCAACCCTTTCAAAAGGATTATTTGATTGTGTTTATATGAAAGAGTTCACATTGAGAAATGCTGAATATTTGCTCTACTAAAATGACCAGTCATGATTGCTCCTGTCTTATGTTATAGCTGATATGTTGTTTTCATTTCCAGGTTGGTGTAAGGTTTCCTTCCCCTGTCCCGACTTTTAGGAGCAGCAGCCTCACAGGCAGAGTTACACTCACTTGGCCAGCATCTGGACACCAGAGGACTTAAATACAAGACCCCCCTAAGGAAGAGACTCAGAGGAAATAATAATTGTTTTTCCTGGTCATCTTTGAAGTTGTGTGTCTTTGTTTTTGTCCGGTCGAGTGTAACCATGGGGGCCACAGGCTACGGCTACTATCGTGTAGCAATCTTCCTGTGCATGTTCATTGGCTACTCGCTGTACTTCTTTAACAGAAAGACCTTCTCCTTCGTCATGCCCTCTGTGATGGAGGAGATTGACCTGGACAAAGATGACTTGGGTGAGACAGTAGTATTTCTGGGGTGTTTTCTCTTGTCTGATTTGAGTTGTATTTTCTCCATGTTAATGTCTAAAAGAGGCTGTTGTTATAAAACATTGTGCAACAACTCCTAAATCTGGCTTACTTAGTTCATTGCAAAGGTATTAACATGTACTGTGGTAAACTGAAAAAAAAACAAATGGTCAAAGATCAAACTGCTTTGAGTCTTTTTAGGCTTTTTCATGCAAACTGTATTTTACTTTGAAGTGCTTAATTGACAACTTCACTGACGCAGAGCCTCGTCCTTCCCCTCCTGACTCAATATTGTAGTAATGTCAGACCTTGATGAAGTCCACTGTTAAACAGTAAGCTGATAGGCCTTCTCTGCTTTGAGTTAAATGCTAAGATCACCAGTGATGCTTAAAATTAAAATGTGAACATACTGATGTTTAACAGGTAAAATATTTACCACATTCACAGCCCATAGTTTAACAATCGAATCTCTGCTAATTTGCACTAAACACAAATTTCATCTGAGGCTAAGGGCAGTGTCATTAGATTTATACGCCTTTAGTCATAAACCAAAGGATCGGATCATGTAAGATTTTGACCCTATGAAGGAGCTGCATAAGAAAAAAAAAAAAATATATATATATATAAAATCTAAAATATTTATATATATATAATATAATAATATATAATTATATTATTATATATAATATAATATAAATGATATTACAGTTTATTTCCTTGCAGTCACTTTGATGGATGAGAAACAGTGTTTCATCAGACTTCAAATGTCGACCTTGTGGTGGCGCTAGAGGAAAAGTCAAAAAAAAGAAAAAGTTCATTGGACTCATGAGTTGCTGTCAATTTCTGATTTTATTTCCTTAAAATTTAAATGACTAGATTCTCAGTTGTGATCTAACTTTAAGTATAATGCTGAAGCCCAAATATAAAAAGCCTCTCTTTGTACACTGTTCACTGTAATAGTAACCTTCATGGTGTCCCTGCAGGTCTAATCACCAGCAGTCAGACCATGGCCTACGCCATCAGTAAATTCATCAGCGGCGTGCTGTCGGATCAGATCAGCGCCCGCTGGCTTTTCTCCATTGGTCTCTTCTTGGTGGGCAGCATCAATGTAGCTTTCTCCTGGTCCTCCACTGTATCAATGTTCTCACTGCTCTGGTTCATCAATGGCCTGGGACAAGGCTGTGGTTGGCCCCCATGTGGAAAGGTTCTGCGGAAGGTAATAACTTCTTGTCTACCACCTTGTGAAACACTGATCCCTTAAATAGTGCGATTGTGTTTTTCAGAGCTAAGTGAAGTCTCACTCTCAACATGCCTTTGATGGTTCTGGGCAGCTGGTGGCAGGGTGTAACCCTTGAGTGGGAGCCACCTGCTGTCTGACATAGTGCCTGTCTGCTGGATGTTGGAGGAATCCTGTTCCTTATGTCAGTCAGTACTAACCTCTGGGTCACAGGTAGCACTGCCTGGTTTAAGGTGTCAGCTTGTCCCAGCTGAATGAGGCACCTATTGCTCAAGTCCACTGAGGTGAAATTAGTGTTTAAAGCTGTTTGAGAAATTAGAGTGTTACCTAACTATCTGTAGGGCCTCATTCACAGACACACATATCGTTTGGATCATACAGTCTGCTATATGGTATGCTTTATAGACAAGACTTTGAGAGTGAATAGTGTTTAAGCAAATGCTAATGCATTTTACTGGATGAGACTTAAGAGAAGCTTCCTTAAAAAGCAGCATTTAAAGGTGGGAAACAAATAAATTGGCTTTGGCATGTGTTTACATGCTGAAGGGGATCAGATTACAGAAGAAGGTGTATTTATAGAAGATCCTCAGTAGATCTTTCCCAGAGAAGAACAACTTTGACCAAAGGTGTTTCCTACATTAGAGAGAACTTCTTTAATAGTCAAAAGTTTGCACCAGTTTGCTGCAGTTCTGCAGCTCCAGTTTCACAGCTGAATCAACATCTGCATGCTGTGGATCAACACAGTATTAAATCAGCTTGTGGGCTGTCTTAACTGTTTGCCCATTGGATTCACAAGTAACTACCTCTTCTGTAGCTCTGTTGGATGTGCTGTGTGAGGAATGTTTCTTACTGCCTTCAGCTCTATTACATCATGAGGGCGTGTGGTTCTGATGCCATTTCTCCGGAACTAGTAAAAAATGCGCTCTGGAAAAAAGAAAGTGCTGTTAAATGCACAAGTCTGTTTTTTATTAAATACAACTGATGTAATGTTTCTACTACTTGTCCTTCCAAGTTTTGGACCATGCTCTATGCATGAACACGGAAAGTAACCAGCAGTATGTCCAATGTAGCATACAAGTTGTAAACATGCATATGAAGGTGTTTTAAATGCAGTTTTTAACTCTGTCTGTTTTGCAGGACTTTATCAAATGTGACTGCTCTCCACTTTTGTCCTCTCCTGTATCTCTTTTCTTTCAGTGGTTTGAACCCTCCCAGTTTGGAACATGGTGGTCTGTGCTGTCCTGCAGTATGAACCTGGCCGGGAGTCTGGGTCCGATCCTTGTCACAGTGCTCCTGCAGTACTATGACTGGAGGACTATCATGACCATGTCAGGCATTTTCTGTGCTGCCTTCTCACTCGTTTGTCTGGTGTTTGTAAAGAATGAGCCAAAGGATGTTGGCCTTCCCAGCATCGAGGCAGCAGCCAAGAAGGGGGCTAAAGCGGGTAAGTAAACAAGATGGCAAGCACAAAGCAGGTCAGTCACATGGTACCAAGTTAGCTTCCTTGAGGTTATAATATCCCAGTAGTGGGTCTGTGCTAACACCCACACTTGTCATATTTGCAAGTAGTCAAGAGCCTACCTGTGTGATGAAGTCTTGATAACTGCACCAGCACCCAAGTGCCCCTTAAGACTTTAGTGTTTGGAGGTTTATGAGAAATCATTGGGAAACACTTGATTAATGAGGATATACTAACGCTCATAGGGATATGCAGGAGCAGGCAGGATCACTGGCTGACACTTTGGACATTTTTTTCAGTAAAAATAGAGCACATTTCTCAAAATCACTGACAGATTGCTAATTGATTAATTGATTAAATGATAAGTCAAGTAATCAGGTAGTCAAGAGACAATAAAAGAGTTGGCACCTTTTAAAATAATTTATGAGTGGCTTTAGTCAGTTTGAGCAAAGATGCCAACATTCGGTTTGACAATCTCTGTCTCAGCTTTTCAAATATAAATATTCACTGCCCACTTTGTCTTATGATAGTAAACTGAATAGATAATGATTTTAAACAGTTTAAACTCCAAATACCACTCTGATGTTGTATAGGCAGTACAGACTTTGAGTTCGGATTAAGTGCACTGTGTGCTGGGATCTGTTAGACATAGAACACACTTGGTTACTTTCTTAGTGTGGCAATGTGAACTCCACTGCTCAACACCACAGGTGTGGGTGCCAGGACAGAGGCAGCTGCATAAGTGAGATCAAGTTTTTAATTTAGCATGAAATCTGTGTAGTTTCATTACTTGTCAGTGCTTGTGCTTGGTTTTATCATAGTAGTCATAAAAAAATTAAGGAACAGCTTAAACAACAGTCAAGTTGTGGTCACTCTGAAAAGTGTAAGATGCTGCTGTAAAACCACAGGTCCCTTTTTTATTAATCTCTTTTAAGAATAAGAACTGCAAAATGTCACAAACTAAAGTTGTCGAATAAAGCTACCAGTGGAACAAATGTAAAATCAAGGGAATCAGCGTCAACTGCAGCAAATCATTGATGAACTCTTAGATCAGTGTCTCATTGTTGCGTGGGCATAGTCTTAAAGTTTACGAAACTTAAATGTCTATTTCTTATTCTTCTCTCTGGTACCTTTGACAAAGTAGGCTTTAAGACTTGCATTTCCACTGTTCAAGAATATTCCACTCCCCACCTATTGCACATACTGTTAATGAGTTGGTGAGAAAAAGCTCTTTTAGTTATTATTCTTTTATCACCAGTGGGTGGCAGTGTAGATGGCTGGACAACCAGAAAAGCTTAAGAACATACCTGTGCAACTGACTGAGATTAAATATTTCAGAACTGATGTTCAGCTTAAGCAGTGAGATACTGACACTATCAGATGACAACAGGGCTCCATAGATAATATTCTGATCATAATAATAAAAATAATGAGAGTGATAATAATAATTATGGTAATAATAGACTGATATGGATGGGACTTGTAATGTGTGTTGCATACTGTACAGAAAAGTAGTTAGAAAGTTTTTAATCATATATATATTAAAGCACCTAATCTATTCTGTGCTGTATGTTAAGTCATACATTGTCGATCTCTTAATATTTTGAGTGTGTGAATTAACTTCCTGTGTTTACTTCTACCCACCAGGCAACAGTGAGAGCACTCTGAGTGAGTTCCTTCTCTCTCCTTTCCTGTGGGTGCTATCTCTGGGCTACTTGGTTGTGTTTGGGGTGAAGACAGCTGCCACTGACTGGGGACAGCTGTTCCTCATGCAGGAGAAAGGCCAGACTGTTCTAATGGGTATACTTTTTAATTCTCCATTGCCTCTCTCTAAACTGTCACTGAATCGGACATGTCCAGGGTGCTGACATCAGCCGTGTTGTTCACAGGCAGTACCTACATGAGTGCCTTGGAGGTTGGAGGGTTTGTGGGCAGTCTTGCATCTGGCTTCATCACTGACAGAGCTGTGGCTCGGGTGAGTAACGGGCAGATATAAACTAAGCAAAAATAACTTATGTTATTGAGTAGAAGTCAGGGTTAAAAACTCTCTCTGTGACTTCTTCTAGCATGGTTTGGGCACCCACGGCAACCCTCGCCATGGCCTACTCATTGTCATGATGGCTGGTATGTATGTGTCCATGTACCTCTTTAGAGTCACCATCACGCCTGAGGTCCCACAGGTAATTGGAACTCAATTTTAGTCAATAGTGAGTTAAATGCTTGAAAGGTAAACATTGCCAGAACTGAAAATGATCACAAAAGCTTTTGTTCTTTGCACAGGAGGCTCCTCTTTGGGTTCAGGTCATTCATCCTGTGTCTGTCCTAATTGGTGTGTCAGAAAAAGAGGTACGTCTGAACATTTAATGGAGAAAACATTTGATGTGCTGAAGGTTGAGAAAGCTTTTAGGAAATCTGTTCTACATTTTTCTCTCTTGTCATTCACAGATCTGGATCCTCTTCCTTGGTGCTGTATTTGGATTTTCTTCTTATGGACCAATTGCCTTGTTTGGGGTGATAGCCAGTGAAAGTGCTCCTTCAAATTTCTGTGGAACCTCTCATGCTGTTGTGGCACTGATGGCTAATGGTAAGCTGCAGATTCATATGATCAGCGACAACATTTGTAATCATCTGTCGTTGTATTCCAGAGGTAACTAAACAAGCTTTAATTTGTTACAGTGGGAGCATTTATGGCGGGGCTTCCCTTCAGTACTGTTGCCAAACAACACAGTTGGGACATGGCTTTCTGGGTAGCAGAGGTGATAATGGCCATCACCACCATTGGCTTCTTCCTCGTACGCAACATGCGCACCAAAATGGGACGGATTGCGGAGAAAATGGACTAATGTATCATCCTGAAATGAGCCAAATACTGATGTTCTTTTCCAAGATGAGATGGACTGTGTTCTTGCACTGTCTCCGTCTACAGAATACTTCACACTGATACATCTTAAATCCAACCAAATGAGCCATTCTCAAACACTAATCTCAGACATTTGTTTTTTTTATTATTAATTGAGTTGATGTCGATGCTCAGGCGGGGTGTGAGTCATTCAACCAATTTAACCAAAGGATTCACAAGAACTTAAGTCTCTCCTGCAGTGTTGTGTTTTCCTCACATTTACCAATTACAAAGACATATTTTATATTAATTGTTCATCACAGGCAAACTGTGTTTGAGCTTCCACTCAATCTGTGAGGTAGTTTTCAGAGACATTTTAAAAGTTTATTTTGCTTAAAGAAAGTTGTAAGCTAAAAAGAACCTGAACAGGATATACAATTGATTTTGTCTAGATAAAATGGATGTTATTACCACTTAATTTGAAGGGGTTGCATAAGACTGAATTGACAAGGTCATAACTATGGCATGACACTTGTCATGAAGGCTTAACACTGTTTTCATTCAGTATCATTCAGTTTTTGTCACCTTTAATGTAAAATTGACTGTTTGAGATGTCTGTCTTATGGCAATGTAACATAAAGACATTATAACCTGTCGTGAACATACAATAACTAGACTTATAACCTGACTCGAGGAAACAATTTATCATTATTTGTTAACATGACATGAATCTGTCATATATGTTTGGTTTTAACATTACACCCCTTCAAATAAAGTGCTAGTTGATTTGACCTGATCAAAGCATACCTGGCTTTCAGTGGAGATCGGTTACCCTTTAACTTACTGAATGTATTCTGATGGGCTTGTATATTCTAGACTTGACTATTTGTCTAAGTATTTGCACAAATGTAGCCCATGTCACACTCATTTTACATATACCTCAAGTATTTGTAAAAATGTAAAATGTAAAGTCATTATGTAGCTGTAATGAAGTTATCAGAGATCATGTTATTTTTCTATACAGATCTATGCTGCATGATACTGAATCTAACTCTGATGCAGGCATCATAGGCCACATCAGATTTTGGGATCTGACATGTTTTTTAAGGATCATGTAACAAAACCTTTGCTACAAGTGTGTTATCACTGCCACTGTAGTGTTATATGCAACAGTTGCATCAGTGGATTATTTACTGTTTACTTCCTCATCTCTAATTCTAGTAACAATAGATCTACACTCAGCACCATGTTGGCAAATCTGTATCTTACTGGAAATGTACAATGGACCTAAAAGGTTTAAGTACACCTAATAAATGTGAAAATAACTTTGTTTGGTTGATGTGTATCGGTAAACTGACAATAACTCACATAGACATTTAGTCTCTTGCTTCAACCTGCTCTGAAAATGCCCCATGATATTTGCTCTCAGGATACATAAACCATACAGAAGCTAGAAAGAGAATAATTGCTCATGTCACACCTATGGCCAAGAGAGATGTGTAAAAGTCTGTCTTAAATAAATACTCATTCATATATGTACATTGGAACAGTTTAAGGTTATCCCTTTGTCATGAAGTATCAGTGAAGAGAAAAAAAGCTGTAACACCATTTAAAAATGCATCCCAGAGTGCCACTGAAGCTGGTTGGAATCTGGTTATCTTTCAAAGTTAGACTTTTCACTATATTAGTGATATTTGTTATATAGGTTTGTCTTTGTGTTACTAGCCCTCCACTGGAGTTCTGCAAGAAGAGAGTTAGACATATTTAAATACCTTGTTTGTGTACATAGGATCCACTTCACATCCCGTTTTTTAGTTTGTATATTAATGAACCTGCAGTATGTCCACCTCCTGTAACTTGTCAAAAGAATGCTGATGATCCAGTCATACATATCTACATGCTAACAACAAAAAAAGCAAGCTGTAACCAACTCTTAGATTCAGTTGGGGATTTTTTAAGTGGTTAAAACTTGTGTTTACACCTCTTTTTTAAAGTCTACAAATAGAGAATTGGTAGGTAGGACACAGTGGGTATAGTATCACTACAGGAACTATAGTCTGTCCAGCTTTATTCATGCAATGAGTTAAAAAAAAAAGCTATGAAGAACACTGGATAAAAAGAGCAATTTATATCTTTGTTGACAAATTTTAAGGAACTATGATCATACATGGTCTGCCTTCCTCCCCATGAACTTAAACAAAAAATGTAAACTCGTTTACAAGAGCTACATCAAGAGAGGGTTTTAATGTTGAAACTGCCAAGGAATATAGATTTAAAAAAAAAAAACACGAATGGCTAAATCTGAAACATTCACATGTTAATTAATGTGCTTCGTGCAATGTGAATAATGTCCTTTTTACATTAAAAAAAACACTGAATACCCTCATCAAAACTACCTGAAGCGGCCTATCATCTTGGATTTAGGCTTGCAGGCTACTTACCACATTCAGATGACGTCCCTCAAGTTTCTGTAAAATTAAACATTTTGAAACCTAGGGAAAGCATTCGTCATGTAAAATTGAAGATCCTTAGACGCAATTAAATATAAAATTTGATTACTAGGTTTATAAATAGAGGTGCTCAGTAGGCTATTTCCCTGTGAGTGTTGGCGCATGGCGTGTAACCATTAGGCTGCTATATATTTTTACTTTTACAAGAAGGTATGCATTTCATTTAAAATGCGGGCCTTTATTTTCTGCTGCAAGTGTTCGTTACATGGTTCAACAAAGTACCCAGCTTTCTAAGTAACCGTTGCAATTACTGTATATCATTAACTGCATTCTTATAGGCAGTCGTTATTTTAGCAATGTAATGTTATACGGAAAAATATTAAAATATGATCACAACAACGTCTCTGAATTAAGCGGCTACGGAAAATCGTCTGACGGCTAAAACTTCGATATCTTTAAGATCTTTCTCCTCCTCGCTTTCTCTACCGACCAATCACAGAAGTCCCGGAAGTGAACGTATCAAAGCTGTTACATCAAATTTAAGTGGGACCGCACGACATCATCGGTTCGTTTACCAACAGATGCTAATTATACTTCCGTACAAACTAACGCAAGGAGATCTGAGCAAACTTTAAGGGCAGTGCAGAACAGCAAATAAGCTGTTCCATTGTGAAGCTGTCCATGGTGCTGAATCTGTTACAGCTGCTCTGATTTAAGCAGAACTCCGTTTCTGCGGGAATGGTTGCATACACAAAGGGGGATTATTAGTTTTTAAATGTTTTTAGGGTAGATAAAAAATACTAAGTCTTTTTTTTTGGAAATAAGGGCATGTGTTCATTTAGTGGTCTTTTACCTTTATGTAATAATATTACTTTCAATGCAGAATCCTACAGCATATCTCACGTGTATTCTGGTTATACTGCAATCTTCACGAAGCCCCATTCACATTATTTTATTCCTACACATGTGTTAACAAACATGATAAGTATTCAGCTTCTTAAAATAAAAGAGAATAACAACTACCAACCAAGATTTATTGGTTTGCTGATAAACATTACACAGGTACATCTATAAACAAATCAAAAAACTGCACACTTGTACTTAATACAGATACCTAAACTCACATGAATATTGCTACTGCTGGTATGCATTTGACATCTCAAATAAATGTACAGTTTGTCTGTTGGCCTTTAAGAAGCCAGTCTCAACAGTTAGTTTTTTTATGGTTACACACCTCATTAGCTTGGGTTAGAAAACAGATTCCATTTTTACCATCCTTAAAATGTACCATTACACACTGCATATAGAAAGATTGAAAACCTTTTTTCACAGCAGCTATACAAATTTATTGCGATGCTATCACAGAACAGAGACACAACCATCACACGCGATGCACAGTTCTGATAGGGAGAGCTGCAGTAATAGGGATTTTAGCTTTATTGATCAGATTCGTTAAGAAAACTGCATGAGTACAAGAGTTAACATACAGGAACAAAGCTTACAAACATTCTAAAACACTGTTCTTCATTATAAACAATAAAACAATGAGTTGCCCTGTGACTTTGTCCATTCCCACCCCAGCACAGATTACATACACTGTCCCTTATAAAGCATATGGAATGTAATCCACGCAGGCAAGCTCTTCCGGTTGTTGCCCCAGCTCCTGTGAACGCCATGCTTGCGTGTTGACGCGGTAACCTGTCCCACACCCTCCCCTCCTTCACATTTAAAACTGAAATGAAATCCACCGACAGTAACAACAACAACCGCAATTTTTATGGCGATGCAAAATTGTGGGATGTGATGAAATTCCCATTTCCAAATTGACTTTTTTCTTTCATTAAAAAAAAGTGTTCTCTACAATCAAACTACTAAAAAACCTGTATTTAGAAAATAGTTGATAAAAATATTCCCCTGAATTGTACAAGAAAAGAGGTACAGGGAGCACTGGCGAAAGACGTGGTTTGAGAGATGTTATTCTGCTGCCTCGTCTTTTTCTTCAGCTGCGCCTGTAGCTGGTGCCTGTCAGACATTTTTGTGTCAAAGTTTCATCACAAAGGAGAAGACTTTTATTTTTGCTTTTTTTATAGTGTGGACACCATGACCCTCACCTCTTCCTCAGCTTTGGCTTCGCCATTCTCAGCAGGGGCCTCTGGTGCTTTCTCCTCAGGCTTGGCCTTCTCAACCTCCTTGGCTTTCTTAGGCTTAGCAGGTCCCTTCTGCACACAACAATATTAATCACTTTAGTCATCCTTTCTATGGTTGACACCAATTTTTCATTCTAATAAGTAACAGTCAAAACAAGTTTTAACCTTTGGCTTGGGTTTGGCCTCTGTCTTTGCAGCAACAGGTTTCTGTGGGACCACAAAGTAGGAATGTCAGCACTAGGAATGCGATTAAGAGCATGAATATTGTCTGTGACTGTCTGGGTTTGTCTGTACTTACCGTTAACAACCGTATAGATCTTCTCCTCGGCTGTTTGGAGGGAAACACAAAAGCTGATTACTTACACATCAGCCAACAGCACTCGGTGATGGGGTGTTGCTGACCCCTAGTGGGTGCACAGACTGACCGTTTCATTATTATGAAATTAAAAACAGGGACACTTAAAACATAACTGTGTATGCCTAATTTTTCCTTACCTCCGATTCACCTGGTGTGCGTGCCTGTGGGGCAACAAAAAGCAGAAAACAAAGTTAGGAAAACCAGTCTGCGTTATAATGTGGCAATGGTTGGGACAGCTGCTGGTATGTAGCTCAAAAGTAGGCGTTTCCAGATTGAATATTAGCCTATGACTGCACGCCCAGCTTCATGCATACTTGAGTATTGACCATGTTTTGAAATCTTGCACAATAGAGAACCTAATCTGAGAAACCCATAAATACTTAATAACATCGGTCTTCATCTAAGCATTAAGTGAAACACACTCATTAGTGACGGTGTTTACGGTATCAAGTAGGAAAGTTATCAAGAAACACATCAAAATGAATCCTTTTAGAACTGTTGGAGCAATAATAATAATTTTAAAAAAGCAGAAAGTGACCTATGACACGCTTCAGTATATTGTCTTAGTTTCAAGTCGTAAAATATCGTATATCAGCAACAGAGCACAGTTTATACGGCGTCATGTGATCGTGCTCTCCCACCTCCTGCCAGTGATTTGCCTACTGTAAAAGTCCAGGACGGGGCGGACTCCTCCTCCTCCCGACACATCCATTCATTGGCAATAAACGAGATTGCTAGTGTACGGAGAAAACCGAGCAGTGTAGTGAGTGTTCCCGCCATGAATTTGAAAAGAGTCACTCCGAGATGCTCAGCGACTCTGTCGATCTGGTAGCAGAATCTACCAGAACCCCCAGCAACAAGAGCAGCGCTTTGCTGACGGAGGCTCGCCATTGCATAACCTGCGAATGGCCTGAGCCGACAATACACAGAGAGACAGTCCGCTTACAGGACGAACGCATTTTCATCGAGTAAATAAGGGCGGTCGTGCATTAATATAATCCACACATACACGCTCGGTTTATGAGAGAGTTGTAATAAAATCATTTAAAATGTTTTTTTTGTTTCACGTGAAAGCCATAAACAGCAGAGATAAAAAAAATTACAGCCATAACACTAAAGGCAAACTTCCATCGAATAACATACCGTTGAATGTATTACATTGCAGATGTCTGTCCCATATTCTCCAAGAGAAACTTTAGTATCCAGCGTGACGACCCCCATAGGAAACAATCAATATGCCGCCAACTTTCTCTGCAGAAAAGCGATCCATCGACAGAGAACTGATCCCGCTTCGCCCTACACTGCGAGTAAATGTTTTTCGGCACAGCAGTAATTGATTTGTGCATGACACTGTTCTGCGTTTGAAAAAAAACAGCACACGGCAAATCAATTGTCACAAAGATAATCAGTACGCTACACGGGAGAGATAAGACCAAGAATCAGCCACTTCAGAAAATCAAAACAGAGCCTACATATCAGCTAAACTCTCGGTTGTACGGCGCAACATTGTTGATATTCATTCGGAACAGAACACGGCAATTTGTAGCAACATTTTAACAACTCTGACCGCCAGCGGTAACAAGCCCATTTAACAAATGGCACTTGGGGGTTATAAATGCTGTATTACTGAATGAATAAAAGATGTCCGTCTACTCACTCTGATCCTTTTAGGCATGGTTGGCTTATGTGAGGTGTTTTTAAAAGAGGAAAAAAGAGCTAAATGTTACTCGATACAGGAGAAAATGCAGTGGTATATTCAAGATAAAGCTGTATGAGTACAGTCTACACAGCGCAGCTAGACGTTAATGTTCCATTGGAAGGAAAACTAGCTAAAACCGGATTGGATTCTCCCCCTCCTTCCCATTAAAACCGTTATATTTCCTGTGTGATTGACTGGCTTTTGCCCCGCCCCTGGGACCCGTTGATTGGATGATACAACCTTCAGCCACAGAATTCCAAATCTGGGCTTTCACCTGTATGGATACGTCACGTGTCAGTCAACAAATATGGTGAGCTATTTGTCTGTCTGTGTAGCCATCTGGTAGGCCTATAACGAGGGAAAAATGTCTTTAGATCTGCTTTTCACTTCGTTCAGAACGGCTTTTATTTCTCTCTTAAGGCAAGACTGTGACATATTTGAGCAGTACGTCTGGTATATGTTAGAGGCAAACCCATTCATCGCCCATAACACGAGTGAGAAAAGAAAACGTGGCTTGTGTGTTTGTTGGAGATTGAGAGAGGGGTGTGTGCTTCCCCCTACCAAGTCTTTTGTATTTTGGCTTGGGAAAATGGCGACAGGGCAGCTGTAGGTAGCGCACGGCTCGTGAGTCCGTGTTCTTGTGCGACCTCTTCCAGGGTTGTCACAGTCCACTTGCTCCATTATTAGTGTGCAGTCCAAACATGACTCCACTGGAAACAGCTGCGGTTGTGTTTCTGCTTTGTGTTGAAGTCATGTCAGACATTTCAGCACGGAGACATTCAGTAATTTCCCCTGAGCGAATGACACCTCATACAGACGCTGCCCTGACTGCCTTATTCCACCGCTGCCCTGGCAGACACAGGGCATTGTGTGACTTAACTCGGGTAGATGTGCACAGGCCAAAAATGGGACAATAAATTCTACATGTTTTTAGATTTGGATTCAAGCTGAATCTAATTTATTTATTTTTACTTAAAAGAATATGAAATTAAATGTATTACCTTTATTTGTGGAAACCTAGAAACATACCTGTATGAAAATAAATTTTTTGTTCAGTAAATACTTTTGCCATTGATTTTTCACATTGTTTTCTTTTACTGAAGATGTGGAAAAACAAGTTGATATTATGAGCAGCTTACCTTCCTCAGGGCCTTATCCTAATATTACTCAGCTTTTTGTAACCAATTTGTCGTATGTTGATGATTTTTTTTAAATTCGCAAACGACAGGCTTTTAAAAAAATATTCCTCTCTGCTCTTATCTCAGTGGACTTTTAAATTATCCCTCTCTGCATTCTGGACAGCCCACATCCTGTTTCAGAAGGAAATACATCATATTAAGGAGGCAACATGCCTTAATATGCTTTTCAATGAGCTACCTGCATTTATCTTCTTGAATTGCAAAACAGTTGAGAAAAAGGAGGCTGTGTCCAAGCAGACTACATTTTCTCCAGCTATTTAACAATCCCGAACACCACACAAATCTCTCTTAATTCAACTGAACTAGATATCCTGCTGACTGGATGAAGTGATATTAAAAACAAAAGAAGGTTGCCACATTTGCTATAGTATTATTATGAAGTAAGAATATTCATTGTGTTTTATATCCACCAGGCACCTGTTCTCTAAAAACATAATTTCCATCAAGTACCGTCAACCCTTTACTCTTAGTATGAATAAAAAAGTTATTTTCAAAGATGCAAAACCACATTTATAATCACACTGTCCTCTCCATCTTGTCTTTGTCATGCAATGGGTTAGGCCAAATATTATCAAGTCAGTCCAATCAGTAATATACTGTTGTTATGTTCAGGTCTATTGCTTGAAATTTTCTTCGAACTGTTGTGCTGCCACAGCAAAGACTATCTTATCTGTTGCGAACACCATTAAACAACAGACTGGATTCACAGTGAACTGGTATTTCCTGCAGGACCACATTCAACAGCAGTTAGAGAAGACAGAAAGTTAGATTTTGTTTGGAGTATCCCTCCAACCCACATTACACCTGTCTGTTACACTTTAGTGCTAACAAATGCCCAAATGCATACAGATCACAGTTCAGTGGGTCATGTTAATTATTCTGCCAGTATTGAGCTTTGCACTGGCCATAAAAGAACTATCTATACACAAAGTTTTATTTGATATCCGGAAGAAAATTCAAGGTGTTCAGTATGAGCTTTAATGGCAGTTTGTTCATTTTTTGTGTATTGAATGCACATTCAGTGAACTCTGGGAAAAGCCATAGACAACTTTCCGCTTAACCTTGAGATAAAATTAATCTAATTATTAATTAATGGTTAATATTAAGTTTTGGTGATCTACACAACCCCACATAATTTTACTGAAACCAGTTTAATAACGTGTCAATCAATCAGGTTTTTGCTACAGCCAAATTGGTTGTTAAAATTTCAGTTCTTTTTAGTATAGTTTTACTGAACCTATGGGCAAGGTGCATTGGTAGGTTCAGAGAAGCAGTCTTCATTGACACTGTAATGTTTAAATAAAGGCAGGTGGGTTTGGATCTAACCACTGAAGCTAATGTGTAGCATCATACTTACATTTTCCAACCCATACTTTACTGCTGCACCTACATACCCTAAATACAAACCAGGATTCTCATAAGGATGCGGGAAAAAAGAAAAGAGATGCAATACTAATACAGACTTCAAAGTACAATTATCAAGGTGCAATGTGAAAAAACTTTATTTTTTAATTTTTAGAGTGAGATGGAATTTTAAATCATGCTGCCCGTCTCCATTTTGACACCCTTTAGTTTCAACTATTGTGTCCATATTAAAGGTTTCTGGCTGCTCCCTGTGACCAGAGAGGTGTAAACAATTAGTCACATACTGATGCTTGCCAGCATTATTATGGTAATGACATCAGGAGTTTGCTTCACCCCGCTGGCCCACTTCACAAAATAAAGGGTTGGTAATGCATAAATCAGGTACCTTGTACCTGATTATTATTTTTATTTAATGTTTTGAAACAAAACCCCCCTCTCAAAACAACAGCCAGTCCCAATGGTTGTGTCTAGATCTTAATAAAGTCTGAGAAATTTTGATTTTTCTCTTGTTTGGTGCTTCGGCAGATGTGATGAGCTGGGCTCCTGTCTTTCACATTTTTAAATTTATATATATATATATATTATTCACTGTTTAAATAAAATCCAAAGTGGTTAGTGGTGGTTGAAAAATGCAGATTTGTGATACAACAAATATACTGCATAACAGGTTTTCTTTATTCTTTCAGCAAGTACCACAAAGGCCAAAAAGTTGTGTGCTGGTCCAATTTACTTGACAACATATATTTTTTTGTTATAAATCCTACCTTGAAAATGGGACTCTGAATTTGAAACAGTTTCTGCATTTATTCATGTTGTCAGTGCAGTGTGCCACTCAACTCATTAGCAGTGTATTAAAGAAATCTGAAACATATACAGCAGGGAAATGTAACTGAGAGCATTTACTCAACTACAGTATAGGTAATAAGACATAACCTGAGTAGGTTATTTTTATTTTATTCTGCTTTTAAGTCAACAGCCTTTTAAGAAGGAGATGTATAACTGTCACTAGATTGTGTACTAAATTAAAAAACACCCAAGGTAAAGTAGTTAAATTGATTATTTAATTGACTACATGTTGCATACACAGTGAGGCATCAGTAATGTTAATATATTTTACCATACAACTTGAAAAAAAAATGGAAGTGCTTTTTTCTGCACAAGTAAGAATAAAAAGTATCATCTCATGTTAAATGCAGGACTATATTGATTTTTAGTGAAATGTTTTTTACAATGTACTATTTCTATACTCTAACAGTGATCCACCATCTGCGGCTCTCAGAGCTGTTTTTCTAAAATGGTGAAATTAGTTGTCCCATGACAAAGGTAAAAAAAAGAAACAGACAAACAAAAATGGCAACTGTCTAGATTTGAAGTGCAATCGTGACCTACTGGTAAACAGCTGAATGTGTTTCAGTATATATTAGGCATATTCAAAGTGGTGGAACAAAGTGCAAAGGTTGCTTGGATATGTGTGTGATGTCCAGAATTAACACGCTAAAACCCTATAAATCTGTTTATTTAAATTGGTTGTGGAAGTTCTTCCACTACTGAACTGATAAAGCAACTTGCAGAGCTTTGGTTTGACATGATTTCTCTGTTCTGTCTTGTTCAGCTGGCTTTGCAGAACCTAAAAATCAGTACATTGTGAAGGAATGTCCTGCAGCTCTCTGCGGGAGTCTCTCTCTAAAGATACTGTACGTACATGACAGAGGGAGGGAAAAAAAAGGGGGGGGCAGAAGGAGTGGGGGAAAGGCGTGAGGTCTCAGATAACAATGCTGTTGTTGTGTTGAGTATGGAGGAACCCTTCCATCACAGCTGCTGCCTGTTGCTGTCCTTTCCCTCCTTTTTACTTGTTCAAGTTGTGAGAACACTGGGAGGAGAGAACAACAACACAGAGGGAAGGACAGCAATTCTAACAACTGCATGTTCTTTGAAATAAATACGTTTAAATCTGCTTAAGTTTTGAAGAGGTAATAATGTAAAATTCTGTATTTTTTGTTGTTGTGGCACAAATAATTCAATATTTGATGTGATGAACGAGTTAATGAAGCACAGAGTTGTCTCTGAGGTAACTGGAACAGAGACATTGGTATAATCCTCAGGGAATGGAGACAGGATGAAGGTAAAGGTGACCTCATCCAAAGCCTCTTTGACGGAGGGCAACTTGTGCATTTATCTTCGTCACTCTCTCTATCTCTTAAACACACACACACACACACACACACACACACGTCCCTTGTCAGTAGCTACTGGTCAAATCTTGTAGACCAGGAACAGGTGAGGCTGGACAGCTGTTTGGTCATGGACAAACTCTCCTTACAGGCCCACTAGCAATCACAGTGGGTGTAGTATGTCATTAGCAGGACATAAGGTAAATTTAAGTCTCTCTCTAGCTCTCCCTCTCTTTAAGTGGATTTCTTCCATGCAGTGAATGCAGCCCTCCCATATGGAGCAGCAGGTAAAGCCAGATTACACCAGTTTGTGGGAGAGGGGCTCTGACACCACCAGTTTATGAAGGATCAACCTTAACATTCAACTCCATACAGCAACTTGATTTACCTGCTGGCAATTGGTTGAACATCAGTAAGACTTATTGTGTTTCTGCAGTTCATCTGGTCTTTGTCAGATAATCACACACACACATATCTTTATACATACTTAAAACAATGTAATATGGCAAATGTGACAATGTGACTCATGCACCCACCAATAAAAGGTAGCTGATTTGTCCACTCAGCAGTCAAAGGAATGTGTTGCAGCCTTTGAGGAGGGGAGTGCCCATGACCTGCCTTTAACACAGTCATTTACATGTGAGGGAGGGCGGAGACTTTCCTCAGTCTCAACACAGCCTAATAAGCTCAGTAACAATAAACCTTAGTCGGCTTTAACCATTGATTAACCAACAGCTGACACAACAAAAACAAATCCCACAATAGCAAATCATGCATGAAGTTATGTTGTTTTTGTTTGGAAATTATTGTCTTGTGGGCCTTTGTCTAATTCTCTGGATATCTCTGATATTCAGTGAATCTAATCTGTGGTTGAGGTGAAACAAAAGGATGGGTAAACGCCTGAGATGTCAAGCTGCTGACACAGGGGCTAGCAAGTATAATGAGTTGTAACTGATGATCTCTGACACAGTGACTCTGGTGGCACAAGAGGCCTCTGAACTACTTCCATTGCATGCCATGTGCAGGGGATCAGAGGGACTACAGTTGCTGACCCTCCCCCACTATCTACTTCCTGTTTTTCATGGTTGTCTGCTTGCCTCTGCCTATACAATACCAGCTGTGTCTGGAGACATTCCAGCCTGTACTATACTGCCGCCCTCATAAAACCATGAATGTTGGCCAGAGAAGCGAATTGACAAAATAGTGGAAGGACAGATCCAACTGCATCTTCTCTGCTGCATCATATAAGATGAGCTAGTCAGGAGGCTGTTCAACTGAGGGCCTTTTGATATATGTAAGATGTGCTAATACCATGCACCATGGAGCATCTTGGTAGCTTCATTTTTTTCATTCAACAGTTTAACGATACTAGTAAATTTTCATTTAATGATTGCTTCAGATTTTATGGTCCCACATTGCAGAAGGAAATATTGCAGTTTTTACTTGTTTATATTTATCTTACAGCTTTGGTTATTGGTGACGGTAACAGTTTATAAAATATAATGCACTGTTACAAGTTAAACTGCCTGAAATATGTAAAATAGAAGGAATTAACCCTACCTCAACTAAACATTATAGCAGATTTAAGTAGTGCTTATAAGTTAACACATCAACAATAAGGATAGTGGTGATCCAATAATATAAAAGCTTCTTTAACTTTTGATTTCTAAATTCATTTGGTTGCTAATACTTCTGTCCTAATAAGTAAAACATTTTTAGATAAGGACCTCAATAGAATCTTTTTAACGTGCAAACACTTCACTAGTTTTAGTTAATGATCTGAATAAGAGGTGTTGATGATAACTGATACCAAGGATAACTGTGAAAATAAAAAATAAAATAATTATTTTAAGTGAATACAAATATGATAATGAGTAAATAAAATGACAACTAAAATTGTTCTTTTCTGCCTCATTTTATTAAAGTAGATGGTCTGATGCACCTTAACACCAGTTGCCGTGAAAAATAAAACTATAAGCCTTTTGTTCTTTTTGTGCTCTTTTGTAAATGTTTGGAAAAATCTCCCTGCATCTCCCTACAGTTATATTTTCAGTGCAGCTCATTTGCCAATAAAAGAAATTATTTTTTTGATAGCATTATTTACTTTTTGAAAATTTTCTATGAACATTATGATAAACCATGATAATTGTATAGTGAAATTCCACATTGAAATTACAAACAATTACATAACAGCCTGAATCTGAATATTTTTTGAGCACTGCAAACATTATATGTTTTCTCTTTAAGCATGAATCATTTTAGTTAACAGGACTTCATGCACAAGCAGTTTTTTTATTAAGCTTTTTTTAATTGCAAGCATTGGTGTTCCCATTTTCATGTGAAGAGAGTCATTTATCTGATTTACCATTGGAAATTTCATGATTATTATCACACATTAATTTAAAAAAAATACTCATTGTAATGGATTCAAATTCTCTGCAACCACAACAACATCAACAACAACATTACCACTACTACTACTACTGCTGCTACTACTACTACTACTACTTATAATAATAATAATATAATTTATTGTTGGTAGTTTATAGAAAATGAACATTACCGCAAGAATTAAGTACAGTCCTTTTAATAAACAGAACATGATCTCCATGCGACCTCTAGTGGTAAAGTTGAAAAATAACATTACTCAGTAAAAGCCAGAGGAACAGCTTGTGTTGAACTTTATAGTCAAGATGACCTTGGTAGTGATTAGCTTGTTGCAGCCATCCCACCGACACTCATTAAAAAATATCACAGGTCCACAGGCCACAGTCCAGTGGGAGTGTAAACTCTAGTTCACACATAAACCTCCCCCTTGATTCATCCGCCTGATGTGCAGTGCAGAATGGAGACGTGCACTTCTAATCTGATAGTGCAAGTTAGTGTCTTTGTGATTAACAGGACTTAAGGAGTACATGAGAATAAACAGTGTACAAAGATTACAAATTGTAGCTTAAGACATTTTTTCTAGTTTCGTAGTACGTTCTGTAAAGCACTTATGTTGCACTTGCTGTCTTCTTGCACATTAAAGTGACTGTTCCTTTCAAAGTTAACTCTCATCACCTTGTTATGGGTAGTGGAATGTTTGACTAAATCTAAATTTAAAAGTGCTCCATCTATCATCAAGTTAGAAAAAAAAAATAGCTCTGGGAGTACCTCAAGAATTGTTGTTTTATAAGTAATGTCAGGTAGGAAAATAAATATCCACTCTGTGTGATTCTCCTGATTATTATAGTTTTTATTTCTTTTTTCTGGGCAAAACTTTAATATTGTAGTTTGTTGGTGGAGGTGGAGCTAACTTTAAAGTTTGGTAATTTCTTCTGCAAAAAATTGACCATATTTGTATATAGATCATGTATTTTGTATGGAAGTGATAATCTTTAAATTAAGTAATGACTCTAGTTGTGTTCTAAGGAGCTTAAAACTCCAAAACTTAAGTGAAACATAAATATTCTAAGTAAACTGCAGTTTAGCTAACTAAAGCTGCCAGATCTTTGTCTCTGTGCCATGAGAGATGATTCCATATGTGTTATATAAGCAACATTTCACCCTCCTTACAGAGCATTGAAAACAACTAAACCAGCTGTCTAATTATGTGCTGTTTCTGCTGCATTGAACTGTAATGAATGAAGTTGAATACACTCACTTGATTTTACATATCACAAAAGAAAAAAAACCTCCAACAGTCTTTATCGACTGTGAAATTCTCAGGTATCACAGAACTTTAAAGCACCTGAACACTGCCCCCCAAATATGAAAGGTGTCCTCTGAAGTTTAAATGTAAACAAACATTCAGTGTTTCCTAAGCACATTGTGTGTATCCTTGAGGCCTAATGCACATCAAATCAAAAAATTTGTAAAGCCAATTGTTAATGAAAAAATCAATTCTTTATTGTTTATAGCAGTGGTCCCCAAACTTTTTCTGTGGAGGGCCAGATCACTCTGGTTCGCTCAATGGGAGGGCCGGAGGTTAGATGTAGGCCTATATCAGTAATAGCAAACATGTGTA
>JAPZDZ010000006.1:3155003-3165855 GCA_029783805.1 Acanthurus tennentii | reverse complement strand
ACTTTTCTCCTCCGTTAACGTAAAGTAATTCCACACGGCAGACATGACTACAGCTCTGCGGGCTTCTGCTCACGTGAGGAAAACACAAGCACATGGTAACCATGGCGACAGCTCATCTGTGTCACGGCATGTCGAGCAAAGTGAAGTTGAGGATATATGAGATAGTTTGGGCTTATGGATCGGATCGGATATGTTCTAATAAAAAAATCCGATATCCGATCCAGTCATTTTGGCCTGGATTGGGCCCAATACCGATCCAGTGGATCGGATCGAGCCATCCCTAATATTTATCTTTAAAAAAATTCCCCAAACTTTGGTCTAAGATATTCAAAGACACAAGAACTATGGTCTGACCTGAAAGATTTATGCAGAAGTGGGCAGTGCAGGAATACATAAAGAGATTACATCAATATAAGCAGCCACAAGTCATAATGGACGCAGCACACTGCAAGCATACAGGTATTTAACATGAAAAAGTGTTCTCTTCTCTACTCTCTAATGCACCTTAGCAGTACAGTTTCAGTCTGACCACTCAGCGTGGTTTTTGCAGCGCTGAGCCAGCTGAACTCAGGTGACCTTTACTTGGCCATGAAGCACACTAAGCAGGATCTGTTGGCCAAGATGCACCAGCAGGGAGCAAACTCACCCTTGTGCTTTAGGATCAGATACAAACTAGTGCTGGCTTTTCTTACTGTGGATCCATTAGGTGATAACATAATGTTAACTGTGCAGTGGCAGAGTTCCACAGCATCAGGCCTAGCTAATTAAGGATTTAATTTGATTAGCGATTGGATTAAATGTGGCTTTTTTTTCAAAAAGCCACTGCGGCTTTTGGAGCATCAGCCTCTTGGTTTACAAGTTTTTTAATAGAAATCTTTAGCCAACACAAAATGTAGAAGCTGGGAGGCTTATGTATGACCAGTCAGCAGGATCAGGTTCTCTGCTTACGGTCTGCTTACAGTCTGCTTACAGTGGGCATGTCTGCAGACATGTCCACTGTAAGCAGACTGTCATTCACTTTCGTGTCTGGACAGATGATGGGAGTGATGCCCAGTGGAGTGGCTCTGTGTCAGCTTCACATGCTGACAGAGTGTCTTTGCAGGCTCCACTCTCACAGTCTGCAGTAAGAACTCCTCATGTCTGGGAAACGAAACAATAAATCTAATTACCTGGTCTGTTTATGTTTACATTGTGGAAACAACATTATTGCTATTAAGGTGCACTTCAGTTTAGCTTCTTATACAGTACATGGAATGAATTACATATATATTAAGATCGTCTTGCGTACTGTCTGTTCTAGGTGAATAACCTAGTTTAATATGACTTTAACTGGCTGTAAAAAGAGGTACTAGCTTATTTGGGCTCATTAGTTATTCACAGCATTGTAATTTGGTCATGATCTGAGCAAAACAACATACTCATTGGCTCTTCTAAATAAAGATACTTACTTAATCAGCAGGCTGGCAGCAGCTTAAAGAGTTAATGAATAGAACTAATAAAATTAATGAAGAGAGCTGCAGTAATGACTATTGATAAGCCATATATAGTGTGGCTTGTCAAGTCATGCTGGCTTTCAGGGCCCTTCCCTAAGCAGTTTTACCATTACATAAGGAATGTCTAGCAAATTAATCTCCCAAACAGACTTCAATCATCAAATTGGCTCCTTGCAGGGAGCTGGGATTGCATGTGTGCCTCCTGCTGGCGTAAGCCACAGGCTGGCAGAACATAATGGACTGTAAAGTGCTGTATGTGGACCAGACAGGCTTACATTGTGAAATATTGACAGCAGAGTTTCTGTAAGTAAAAGCTGCAGTGTCACCTTCAAAGTCAGTGCAGCTTTAAACTTTTTTATAGGGACTTCTTCTTTTCTTCCTTCATGCATGATTAACACTCTTTATTTGAATTTTAACCCTTAGAAACAAAGTACTATTAAATTTTTGCTTTAGAACTGATTGGATCTTTATTTTGTAGTATTTCTGTCATAAATCACGCTATACTGCTTTCTTTTTTTCTCAATAGAAATGTGGAACACAAATAAAAGTTGGTTGATTAAAGTTGCAGTGGAGATGTTTATACTTTTTTGTGCTGCTCAAGGATTTGACTCATGAGTTTCAGGATAGGATTTGTAGAATACAGCATGCTTTGTTTACAAATAGTTAAAAAACACTGCATGCTGTACATAATTTCAGCAGCAGTTTGAAGGATAGGTTTGTTATGTAATCAGAATTGGCTGCAGCAGTGATTTAGGAAGAATAGAAGCATGACACATTGTTTTTTTCTGTGTGGGTTAGTCTCAACCCATCAGCAATACTTTTTCATTTGATTTCTTTTTTCGAGGTGGAATTTACAGCTCGTGAAGTTGTGCTGACTTACATTAGCAATGCAAATGGAACTGATTGAGACTCTGGCTCATGCGAAACACATCAAAACTGTCATAAAAAGTGTTTAAAGATGCTTCCTCAGAGAAAGAATACCAAAAATAGATGGTCTCAAGGTAGCAGCTATTATCTATAAATGCCTTAGCAATATTTTAAAAGTCAGAGAGAAAGTGGGTGACTGAGGCAGAAGCAGCGATAGGGAGAGAGAGAGAAAGAGAGAGAGAGAGACCTCCCATGCATGTGGTAATGGATAACCCTGTAACTTAACTTGCAGAGAGAGAACACAGCTGAGTGCTCACTTTGTCAGATTGTCGATATGTCCTCAGGAGATGGAGACAGAGAAGGTTTAGAGTTCAGAAAGAGTTTGCAGATTTGATCCTTTAAAAGCCAACATGTTCATCAGCTGCTGGGCCATTGGATGCATTCCAACTTATTTTACTTCTAGCACTCACAATGTGAGAAACACATTCCTTGTAAAACCCTCAGCTTCCTGATGCAAATTTGACAAGATTATATTGAAAATGCATCTGTTTCAGTTTACTTTCAAGAAGTGTATCTGCTAATTCTGCCTCAGTGTCCCTTTTTAGCTCTTGCTGTCCTCCTTCAGTGTTGTTCTTCATTTATCAAGCTGGAATGGACAGAGTTCACCAGTCTAGGTCTCAGGTTTTCTTGCTCCTCAGAAGTTATTGGGTTCACCTGTGATGTTCTACCCCAGCTGATGGCATTCAGCCTGGTTCATATTTGTAAGGAGGTAAAGGTTTCTCTCCTTAGTTGGTTGTGGGTCTCCAGAGAATCCCCTCCAGTTGGCTCTCTGTGTATCTTTTGAGTGAAAATCTGTATCAAGTATATGTTCTAAGTGTTATTCTGCTTTTGCCACTTATTTTGTTCCCCCCTTATCCAATGACTCCCACTTTTTATTCTGCTTTTGGTCCAGTTCTTTCATTCATCTCCCATTTTGATAGAGTCAGTGGGTGGCTGTGGTGAGTTTCATTCCCATGGCTATCTTGTAGAAACCAAAGGGCCTATTTTAGCTTTGACCCTCTTGTGACAGATGCAGTGTTTTGTTAGTTTCCCAAACCATGACTCGTGTCTTTCAGGCTCTGACCGTGGGGTCACATTAACACAGCATATGTCCTCCTCTGCTCTCACCCTGCAAGCCCCTTACTGCTGCAGCCGCTCATACATTAACCAGCCCAGATCCATTGTTCCTGTGCCAATTACTCAGTGTTGTTCTGTTGTTTAATACCATCGCTCTTAAGCCTGTTACCTGTCACCTGTACCTGCCTGTCTTGTGACTCTGTAACCCTTGAACTGTATAAATCATTGATTCACACTAGCTCTGCTTCTTTTGGGTCCCATTCCTGTTGTTTTGCCCACACTGGTCATAACAAGGATAGTAATTATACTGATGATTCAAATAATGAACAGACCAGCACCTTCCTCTTGTAATTTCTCTCTGTGTAACACATTTTCCTGCTAATAGAAGCAGTGCAGAGTCTTTACAGCTACTATTTGTTGTTGCCACTATAACTGCACTAATGCCTCAAATTTAATGTGATAATGAATGCAGGTGCAAAGTATACTCAATTAATGAGACCTTACTTATTAAGGAGACAGCAGTGAGTAATGTTCTTCAGTTGCCTGTCTAGAAGCTGGAGCCCTGACTCATTGCAGTAGATCCCTGTCAGCCTTGCAGGAACTCCTTGTTTACATCATTATTTTGTATTCTTATCAATTGCAGCTCTTTTAATGACTGCTTCGATCAATGAGCTGCAAATGAAAATGTGTCTCAGCTGATTGCCTTTGATTCTTGCCAGCAGTAATGAGCCTGTGTGCACACAGACTTGTAGGTGTGTTTATCATAATTGTGTTCATAATGCAGCAGAAATAAATGTCTCTGAGCTCTGAATCACTGCTCACACCTCAGAATTTTTTCAGTTACATGAAAACAACAATTCAGTTTTATTATAAGACTGACTACATACTGTAAAGTGAATTCTGTGTTCAGAGAAGTTGTCTTTCTTGATCATAGTTAGGTTTACAATGCAGCTCAACAAACCCCTTAATCTGAAGCATTTTATCATACCTTGGATTAGTCAGTTACATTTTTGTAACAGTGGACACATTTACTCATAATTCTGAGTTAATACCGTCAGTCCATCTCATACAAAAGATGAATTAAAGCAGTGGTTCTTACACAATTCTTTGGCAGCTCCCCCTCAGAGGCTGGAAAAGATCATAAACCCACCACATACATTTTGTTACTTTTAAAAAACAACGACAGCTGGATCAACTTAAAGGTTGCATCATCTCGTTTTTTGTTTAAGTAAAAATAAAGTCTGCACAATAGCATCATCAAACTGATGTTTGTTTAATTTCACATAAATCATACTGACTGAGCTTGGTGTCCACTTGCAGTGGCTGCACACCCCACCAGTGAGGCCCACCCCACAGTTTGGCAAAAACTGCATTAATGAGACTTGATGTCAGCCTCATTATTGTCAATGCATCACAGTATCACCTCTTACAAAAACTGTAAACCTGCAACTAGGATTTTCATTGACATAGCAGTGACATATTTTCAGGTTTTATTAGCTTGAATATAAATAAATAAACTCTACATAACACAATCTTCTTCTTCTCTAAACTTGCACAGTGGCGAGACTTTTAAAAAATACACAAATGGTGCAGACGATATTCTTTTCTTTAATAATGTTTTCTGCATAAGTCATGGTGTGCAGACTGAGGTTGTCTGTGATGTCTGCACATTTAATGGACTGCTTGGAATGCATTCATATTGATGGTATGACAGACTCCTTAGCATACATTCACCTATTTTCACATCGCACAGACAAAGCACAACATGAGTGTTTAACTGGAGTCATGTTTTTAGCACCCTGATATACCAACTCCAACACCTTCCTTATAGCTCTGTATTTTTTCCTTCACTTACTCCTGAGAGACATACCTAAAAATTTAGAAGCTATTGAGACAATAAACAATCTCCAAGTCCAGTTTAATTTCCAGATCATTAAATCTAAAGGCTTAGCTGCTTCTATGTTCACAAGGTAGTTGTTTGTTTTTCCTGTCTGCTGTTTGTTGCTTGATAGTCAACATAGCTCTTTCACTAAAAAACAACAGCCTGCTGTGGTTAAATATTGTGTTTTGAGAGTGATGAACCCTACAGTTCAATGATTAATGAAACAGTTTATTCCTGCATGCAGACATTGACTGTATATACGTCTGCAATGCAACAAAACAAAAATCAGTTAAAGGCAGTATAAACTCCAAAGGGACTGTGGTCATGTGTCCCATCCAGTGATCCTGGAGCCTTTTTTGTCTTCTTTGAAGCACTCCACAAAAATACTCTAAGCAGCTGTAAATAGAAAAATGCACTTCTACAAGAAAACGAGACATTAGTCTTTTTAAATCAAAATAATGCAACACTCTTTAGCAGTGGAAACTGAATATTCTATGACTGATTTTTCCTGGATTTCCTCCACATTTTGCTGTACTGCAGTGCCACAGTTTCCCAACTGAGTGTTAATAAGATAATAAAGTGAGGATTGTCTGTTTAACATGGATCACGTGAAAAACTGATAAAAAGGTGTATCTTGTTTATTAAATTCTATAACAATGCTGTGAACTCCTTAAGCACTCTGTTGCCGCTCAAGACTTGCGCATAAGTAAAGCAGCTGATTAGATCCTGTTTCTGTGGGCAATTCTAATAAATCAGTGCTCAGAGTGATGGGCGATCGATTCACTCCAAAGGTGGATCCTTTTCTGTTGGATCTCCAAAGCTGAGTGCTCTGATTAAAATGTGAGAGATTTAGAGTATGCCAGACTCAGCCTGATTAATGATCAGTGATAAATGATTAATGACTGTTCTCAAACACACACATGCACATGTGTGGGAGGATATGGATGTCCTTCACAGAATCAATAACGCATTCAGAGGGAACTGCACTGGTTTTGGTAAACACAGGCTAGATAGACTCTGGTTCTGCTTCAAGATGCTGCACCATCAGCCACACAAGTGTGTTTTGATGGTTTGTGTGTACAAATAAATCATGTCTATTAATTTACAACCTTAAATTAATTTAAGTCAAACCTTCAAGTGGCAATAATTGCAGCTGCAGATGGTTGTGTTTAGTTCAGTCAGTGCAGAAGCACTGTTCCAGTGACAGACAGAACCTTTGTTATATTGTACAGATGCCCATAAATTACCTTAAATTACCTTAAATTAATGTCATTATTGCATCATTTGTGCCTCAACACTTTCTTTCTCAGCTATGACAGATGTTGTTTCAGCACTCCTGATACATAATGCATTGCCAGCTTTGGCTGCATTTTCGTTTCTCTGTAATGAGGTAAAAACCAAACAGTGCACATGGTGATGCTGAGTCTTAAAAAAGTAACTTGGTCATAGATTTTTTGTATGTTTTTGTGTTCTTGATCAAAGGATGTGCTTCAGATTTTTACAAAACTAAATCACTCTCATACAGGTCAGAGTTTTGATTTGTTTTGTTTTGTCTTGTTAGAATAGAGTTCAAAATCCTCCTTCTCACCTACAAAGCGCTTAACGGCCAGGCACCATCTTATCTTAAAGAGCTCGTAGTACCCTATTATCCGACCATTAAGATCTCAGGATGCAGACCTAAATTAAAATTCTAACATATTTATAGAGTGTGGTCTAGACCTGCTCCATATGTAAAGTGTCTTGAGACAACTTGGTTGTGATTTGACGCTATATAAATAAATTTGAATTGAACTGAATTGAATTCCTTGTGCTTTAAAATATTCTGTCACTTTACACACAGATGATCTCCATTCAACTCATTATATAGATTCTCTTGACAGTTTGCTGCACCTGGGATAATCTATCATATAGATATTTAAATGTAGATCAATTTTCTGTTGTTCATTGTCCAAAAATGAAACCAATCCAAAGTGATTCACAGCTCTAAAATATCCAAAGATACCAAGTGAGAACTAATACATTAGTGCAGGAATGTCCAAACACAGGACCTGACCCTATCAATCATTTTCTGCTGCCCATATATGAGAAGATCTCCCCCCAAAAGAGAGAGCCTCAGGCTGTGGAGGAGCTCCAAGAGTGTTTAATGTGTGCAGATTGTTCAGAGAACATTTCTTATCCAGTACTCAGTTCATTTGAACGTCTCTGATATTCAGGGGGGGATGTATTTCAATATTTTGCTTGAGTTTTCATCAGCCCCTGTGTGTGTCCATCTGACAACAGGAGCTGAAAGGAAGCCAAACACGTGTCGGGTGATTGAAAATATGAAGGCCGGTTCACAGTGTAGAGCTAGAGACGAGTAAACCCACAAAGCCTATTGGTTTCATGGAAATGTGGTGAGGAGAGCGAGGCTGCTCCTGCTATAAAAGCAGCGCGCCTGTGAGCGGAGCGTCTCGCAGAGGACTGTAGCCTTCGGCCGGCCGGCGCGCATCTCATATCACTGGATCCACACAAAGACACACGGAGCGCAGCCATGAGCGAGGTAGGTGCCTTTTAAGATGCTGAAAACCATCTTTCCACTTCAGAATCACGGCAACTGCTTTAAACAAATATTCTGATATTGTAACACTTGCTTTAAAGTTAACAAACCTTTGCTAGAAAAGAAAACATTTACGGCGCACAAGGAGAATATTGGATGAACGGGCTTCTTACCGTCGTTCGATGTCCGATAACCTAAACTTTTACAACAGCCTTGATTTTTTTATGCTTATATATATTCTCTATAGCAATCATCAAATGAAATGTTAGATGACCAAACGACTGGAGTAAACAATTATTCGTGGTTGCCCTTAAGTAACAGATTTGCCTTTAAATAGCCTTTAATTAAGTGATTTTTTGGATCAAAATAATACTTTGATACTGTTTTATTTATTGGACATTGGACCACAAAATCAAACCTGACAGTTAACACGCTGTGCACAAGTCAAATATCATTATTGTGTGTCATGGCTGCGATGTGACATGTGCAGTTGCAATGCTGATTGGCCAACATTAAAAAAATGTCACGTTTTTCAAAGGAGGGTTCAAATGATCTGAGTGATAAAGTGTCACAGTGTGCATCTTTGCTGGTAAACAAGGCTCACAGTGGCTTAACACTGATGTTTTAAACTCATGCTCAGTCCAGCATGAATTCATGCTAGATGAAGCAGAAGCTGTATTGACCCACAGAGTTAATCTGTGCATCATTCAATGAGGCTAAGGCATTGCAACTTGTAGGAGGACTTCAGAGAGGTGATGTGTCTCTGATAATGTTAGAGTGCAGATTAGAGGGAACCCCTGGAAGAATCGTCTCTGGAAGATGGCTCACTGGCAAGGAGCACATCCTCTAGTCACTGAATTATTCATTGTTTGCTGCTAACCCAAAGAAATAAAACATTCTCACAGTGAGCACTGGGGAGCACTGGCTCCAATAAGACCTTATCAAGAGTTTGTTCATCCCAAAGAACTGCACTGACCAAAGGCAGATAATACACACAGTAAATCTGCTGATAATCTGCATCTCTCTGTACATGTGTAGCTGTGTGGCGGATGTTATCCAGTCTTAGTAGTTTGATGAAATAAAAGAAACTGCTCTAATAATTATAAGAGTTAACTGATAAGTTAGTGGCCTAAGGAAGAAGGACAGCTCTCGTTGTACGGGTGTGCTGTTCAATTCTTTTAGTGATTATGCAGAAAGTTAGGACTTTAATAACTGTTGCGGTTTATTGAAAATTGCAAATCAGCCTTGTCTAAGAAAATGGAAAGTATTGGCCTTTTGTGCAGTCATCCACTGCCTCTGTCTTAAAGGCTCACCCAAAGGGGTCAGTGAGGACATGAAGAGGAGGGTGGCCCTTCTTATTGCATTTTGAAGAAGTGTAGCTGAATTCAAATGTGGCAGAGAGAGATAACTGCACAAAGACTGACCTCCATTTACTCGCACAGTGCTGAATGGCAGTTTTCAATTACCTAAAGCAGGAATGCAAAAAAAGACAATTTCAAATTTTCCTCATAATAACACAAAGAGTTGAATTGCAGGTATATGCAACAAAAGAACTCCTGCTGCCTGAGGCAATGCACTTATCAATCACACCTCATATTTTAGAGCAAAGTATTACCCCTTAATCAGTGCTCCCATGGCATGTACACTGCTGTGAACACCAGCTGCCACTTCTATCCTGGTAAATCTTTTATAGCAGACTTGTGATGTCTTTTTCTACATGGTCATATGCACAAAACACTCAGGTTGTTGACTTCTCCTCTATCCTCGTGTGTAATGCTCAGAGAGTGAAGTCACCACCTTATAAATAAGACATTACACACAGGAAAAACTCAGGAAATTCAGTTGCATCTCATGTCAGTGATGGATTCATTTGCCCATAAAGCACCAAGACTGAGATAAATAAAAGTCTCTAGCTGCCTCCACCTAACTCTGTACTCCATTGCTCTTACCTTCGCTCTGTTCAGACTCCCACACAGTTTTCAGTGGACCTCAGTGTTGATCTTGACTAATTTTATTCTCATTATAAGGAAACAAGATTTAAATTTCTTTTGAATCTTTACCATGTAACCTATGCTGTTCAAACTGTTTTCTAGACAACAGAGAGAAACCTTGCTTAATTACCACTCACTGTCTGCCTTCAAAGGCTGAGGAATTATTCAGTCTCTTTGTCATATAAATATAGAGTACTGTTTCTCTCTAGGGGCTCTTGAACAGGCTGGTACAGGCAGTGTATTATTAATAATCACTTCTGTAAAATCCCTACAGCCATGTTTTACTGTATTACAACAATCCACTTAATCCAAGTGTGTTTGCATGTTTGATCAAATATTACAAATCACACACATCAGAAAATACCATAGTTGCTTGGATCAGGATGATTCAAAATATTTTATTCTTTTAATTGTTTAATGAATTGTTCTATTGTGCAAGCAGTACTGGGCAAAAAATAGGTCATAAGCGTGTCTCTGCTTCTGTAGCTGATTCATGTTAAGCTGTGTTACTAAACATCAGATGAGGTTCCTGTGGTGAAAGTAGCCTGAATGTGTGGTTGGTCACCATAGTGATAAACAATCCTGCACTTCCAGGCGCAGTATCGAGCTAAGCATGACACCATCGAAACATTAATTAGCATTTTGGAGACGTGCGCTTAGTTCCAGCACGGCAACAGTCTACATTTAAATCATTTCAATACATTTCACATACATCTTAAATGACCCTTATAATGTGGTTATTTCCTAAAAATCTACTCATTTTATATTAATGCTGGTTGTGTTTTGCAATAACTTATTCAATTTAATTCAATTCAAATTTATTTATATAGCGTCAAATCACAACCAAGTTGTCTCAAGACACCTTACATATGGAGCAGGTCTAGACCACACTATAAATACATTTATATTTTAGATTTATAGGAACCCAACAATTAAAAGCAATTCCCACATGAGCAAGCACTTGGCG
>JAPZDZ010000006.1:3116920-3135088 GCA_029783805.1 Acanthurus tennentii | reverse complement strand
TCACTCACAAACATGCATCTAATTAAATTCAGGTTTGAGTCAAATGTTTAGAAAATCGTTTCACACACAGAAAAAAAGGCAAATATATATCTCCATGCCGGTAGGGGTCGGCCGGCCCTGCCAACAAGGTGTCCCTTATTTATTTTTCAAGGAGTTGGCAACCCTAGTTGTAATCATGAAATGAGTTTGAGTAAGAACAAGAAGTTCATGACTCTCACTCCTGGAGATTTACACAGCAACTGAGACACATCACTCCCACCACCTCCTCACCCTTCTCTCCCTCCTCTCCCCAGATGAAAAGAAAAACAACCTCCCCGAAGACTTTGACATCGACATGGAAAACCCAGAGACCGAGAAAGCCGCCGTGGCCATCCAGTCGCAGTTCAGGAAATTCCAGAAAAAGAAGCAGGATATGAAGTCTTAGAGTGGATGCTGCTGGCTGCGCCGCCACCTGATGTGGGCCTGGTCTTGCATGTCAATCAAACTGCACCGTCATGAACTGAGAAGGAAGGATGGGGTTGGGCCTCTTAAAGGTGGAGGTCAAGGGAGGGGTAATATGGGGCTAAATAGTATCTTTGTGAGAAAGTGTGCGTAATTACTTACTTATAATGAGTAGTATATACAAAAATTATACGTTATTAAATTTTGGTTTATGTTTTTAATTCTTTCCTATTATTCTGCTATTTCTGTTTTTTTTTTTTACTTCAATGACACTTCAAAGTTTTCCTGCAGTAGAGCTTAAAATTTGAAACAAGTGTTTCTTATGTCACATTCAGTGTAAAATACCCATGTAAACAACAAACCAAATGTGTCATCTCAAAAACTGTCAAACAATGATTACCTTTAATTCAGGGGAATATAAGCCACATGCATTGCTGTGATTAAACACTTTAACTGGGGTTGAGATTTTACCAACAATCTTAGAAAGTTGTCAAATAATCCAATAATTTTTGAGCTCAGTTGGAGCTCAGTTAATTTCCCTCTGGCTGGGCAAAATGATCCCATGTAATTGCCACTGCTTTCATGCTGTATGACTGGTGCTTTTACACTCGTATCGTTGGTTAATTTATGTTTCCACGTGGAGGTCTCCCCTCCATCCTGTCTTTGCATGTGATGACGCTAACTTCTCTCTCTCTCTGTCTTTGTAGAGACCCTAGATGTTTTGCTTGTGATTCCAGTCCAGTTGTTTTTCCTTTTACATGTTCAAATATGATTCCTATGATGTTGTTGTTCAGTCGGCTCACACATGTAAACTGAACAAGCACACACAGTTATGCATGCAAGCTTGCCCAGATGCGCTCACATGCACACACACACACACCCAAACACATCCGCGCACTAAAAAACAAACACACACATATCTATATACACTGAAATACATAAATGGAGAAATAAAGAGTAAAAAAATTAAGATTTGGGCAAAGAGTGCAAGTTAATTGAACATGTATTATTTCTCATTGTTCTGCTTAGTTGATGTTGCTCAGTGAGTTGTGATGTCCACTATAACACACAGTATGTGCAGCAAGAGCAATAGATATTATAAAAAGTCTAAAAATCTTTTGCAAACTAATACAAGTTTGCATCTTGTTGAAAAATAAAGGTAAAAAAAGGCTGAATAAGAATTTTTGATAATTTATTTACTGTGTTCAATGAACTCAGTCCCTACAGCGTTACACCACCACAGACGTCAGTACAGTACAGTTAGAGGAACCTGATGCAAGATGCTGATTAGTTTTTTGTTTGTTTGTTTTTTTTCTCTTTTACAGCATGTAAATGTACACATCACCTGATTCTGATTGATTTTAAAATTCTGTTGTCGGTGGTGCATTCAAATACCTGCAGGAAGTTTGTTAACAAGTCCCTGTACCTGTGGACCTCACAACCACTCACATGCTTCATACCTGATACATAAGTGTGGGGTCAGGTCTATTTAATTTATATGGCACCAAATCACAACATATGCCGTCATATATATTGCTCATCTACGCAACATTAAATGCTTCCTTACTGAACCAAATCCCTGGTTATTTCAAGCTGTTTGAACAACCAACCAATGCTGTCTCTATCCAGTGAGACTCAAAAGACTCAGTGCCATTTTAACATTAATACAATCTTTTTTACAACATCTTTGTTCAAATAATGTCTTTTGGAATTATTTAGATTTTTAGCAAAGTACAGTATTATGATACTTTTTGAACAACAAACTGCTGAGTCTCAGCTTTCAGAGCATCTCAAAGGGAGCTGGTGGAAGGTTTCACAAAGTTAAACTCCAGCTGTGGCGTTGATCAAACTAATAATCAAACTGCACATAGACATCTAGAAGCCTTGCACAGAGCTGTATAGCTCTTTGACTTTGACCAAGGCAGACTGAGCAACCATTTCACATCACTCAGCCATTACTTCAGCAAGAAATGTTTGCATCCTGAGTAAAAAGTCACAACATTTCACAGAGAAAATTCAGCAAGCAGAGTAACAGAACAAAACCTGTCAGTGTTGAATGTTCAGTGTAGCACAGACCTGTAACAGAGCTGAGTACGTCTGCTAACTCTTCAGTCAGACAGATGAATGAAAACACTTCTCAGAGTTGTGTACTTGCACCACAACTGCTCTCCCTATAACTCTCTCATGAGACATTTTTTCCAATTTTCCATTTTGTCACTTTGTGCCGCTGTCAAGAGTCTTTACATATTAAGTGTTTATAGCCTAATGGAGTCTTTTACATCTGGCGATTACATTTGCTCTTTAAAAATCATAATTGTGATGGGTGGAAAGATTATCTCTTCTAAAATTGCAAATATCCCAAAATTTGTTCATCACTGAGCTTATTTTCTGCATTTATCCACAGAAAAATCCCATTTGTTTTTTGTCAAGGGAACCATGGCAACACTTAATTCTGGGATTGAACCACAAAAACACATCATACCTGAGCTCTCTGTGGATCCCAACGTTCCTCTGTGCAAGACCAACCATGCTCTGCCATGAAATTGGTTTACCCTGATTTTCTAACCATAGCCCTAACCAGTCCCACCCCTCATGCTTTCACCTATCCAACCTAACCAAGAACAGCAACCAGTCAGAGGCAGAGCAGTGCTGGCTTGCAACAAAAGCAGTCAGATCCATAATAACCATTATCTGTTAACTGCATTATTATGGATCCCAGTGATTTTCTTGAAAAGACCCTACAGTAAAAACTACAGTAAATTTAATGTTTTTAAAAGTTAAAACTACATCTGAGTCAACAGTTTCAGTCGGTCATATAGGATGTATCACCTGCATGCGTTCATGTGTGGGTGCAGCAGATTGCAAACTGTGATATATTGAACAAACAAATTGAGCTCTCTGGCAGTCAAAAGAGTATCTCTGGGCTACAGAGAGCTGACTGGACGGGTAACTGCAGGGCATGTAACTCTTCTTGAAAAAAATGGTCTGGAAAACTGTAGACACAACTAGTATTATCATTACTGGATAGTTGCAAGGGAGCCTTTCCCAAAGGGACTTTCGCGGACTGCTTCCCCCTGACCAGCCACCTCGGCAATGAACATCAGCTCTGGAGGTGGAGAGATGCTAAAAGAAGCAGCAGCAGCAGGCCTGTAGGGGAGGGGGGTGCAACAACTGAAGTTGGTATGTGGTAACTGCAGTTCCCAATCCACTGTATCCACTGCTGGCTGTTTGTTGTGCAAACCAGCTGCAAGAAAAACAAAGAAACAACCAGAAATACCCACAGTACAGTCTCTGGGACTCAAACTTTAAACTCAAATCTCAACTAAAGCAACCAACAACTGAATCCAGTCACAGGCTGAGCAGCTGGTCTTATGTGGTGCAGAAACCAGTGAATGTAGTGCTGCTTCACTGACACAGAGATGTCATTAACCTTTTAAAATTTAGTGTGCCATCCCATTGACTTTGAAACTGTTATTCCAATGCTAAAAAGTTATAAAATGTTGATTTAAATAATAATGCATCTGAAGTATTTTACGTGAGACACTCTGGGTAATCTGGCTGCTCCACAGTACAGGGGTAAGACTTCATCTCCTGTACTATTAAATGTGTGAAATTTCAGAGGAAGACCACTCGGCATATCTAACCAATTATCTCTCCGGGAAGTAATGCCATATTCTGTTTCATCATCAACTGCTTATAAATTCAAGAGTGTTACATTTCAAATGAAGACCACATTTGGCTAAAGCTGTTGTCACTCAAGAACAGACAAAAGAGAATCATCCGGTGGAAATGATGCAGTGGTTTTTAGGTATTTTTCCTTTCTAATAATGCATAAAAACAGAGAAGAGCTTATCCACCCTCTGGTTTATCTGTAGCATTTGCTAGCTACATTTGATAACATTAGTGACTGACTTGATTGCTTTCCATCACACTCAATTATATCGATGTTGCGTCTAAATGGGTGTGTACTCATAAACAGACCTAATAAATACATATGAGAGGAGAAAATGATCTTGGACTCCTACAAATGGAACATGAACAATGCCAGCTGTCAGGTGTAAACTGTTCAGGAGGGTTCAGTGCTCATTTTTCTGTTCTGCACTGGGACGTATTTATTACTTCACATTTTCAGAATCATTTCCCCAGCGCTGCCAGTGACAGCTTCATATTTCTCAGGATGATCAGAGGGAAGAATTCTGTTCACCTGAACCTTATTTATGACAGCTGTTATCAACCACCAAGTGTGGAGGCAAGTAAATCTTTGATAGCACATTAAATTCGTTGTGGACTTCAGAGGTGGATGGCAGATAAAGTTGTTATATAATAACTATATAATTTGCCCTCCTGCTAAACCCCCTGTCTCTTGGTATAAGACCATGAAGGTAGTTAAGCAGGCACGACGTGAGGCTGAAGCATGAGCTTCAGAGTGGCAGGTTGAAAGCTGAGGCAGCTGGAGAGGGAAACTCTTTTTAACAACCAAAATTATATGACTACTCAATTGACACCAGTTATGGGATTAAAAATAAAAAGCAACAAACTCTTGGAATCATTTCTATAAATGGTGAAATTTCAAATGAACACTGACTCTATTAAGTAGACTTTCCCTCAGACTCTCCTAAACTGATGCTTTTAATCAACCTGTAATGATCAGAGGTTTGTCATTCATGGTATCTTCATCCTGCCTATATTTCCAAGAATACCTACATCAGAAATGGCAGTGATAATGTCATTCTACTGACTACTAGGTGAAGCTGGGCAACGTCTCAATTCCATCATATATGCTACATTAATTGATTCCTGTCTTTTAGACACTGTGTTTACTAAAATGCATCATGACTCCAATCTTTTACAAAATATTGTGTTTGCAGTGTGCAAGAAATAGCCATAATTAACTTTTTTACATTACATTACCAAAGCAACTGCTAAGTCTTGTTACAAAAATGTCAAAGGTTTGCAGCTGCTTGATTGGCATTCACCTTTAGTTCTGATTTTTCTGGTCATGAAAAGCTCCTTAAATTCTTACTTACTCTCTTATGGAAAAAACGCTTATAAACAGCATAAAAATCTTTTTGCATTCTGACCAACTTGTATTTTGTCTCTGTTTCAATCCAAACGCACTGCAGACTCCAAACTGCTCAGAGTAAGTTTGTAATACAGATTAGGGAAACAGCTTCAGTTTATAGCTACACCCCATATAACCTGTACCTATAGCTGCATTTTATTCTGGTCCTTTGGGACGTTGTTGGAGAGGAGACTCATTTCTTTGGCTTTTCTGTAGTTAGGTTCTCCTTGTTTTACCATTGAGACAAAAACTAAACATATTTACTGATATTTGAAAGATGCTTTTCTGTGAACTGAGTCGTATTTACACTCTGCAGCTGTGCCAGAAAACATCTGATGGGGGTGAAATGTTGGTTAAATGCTTGAATGTCTGTTTAAAGAGTGCTGGAGTTTATTCTAAAACCCAGTGAGTATAAGTGATTGGGGATCCAGTTGAAGGCCACAAACTGAGGCTTGTTTGTCTGATAATAAAGTTATTATTTTTACTACAGGCATTTCTGAAGGTTCAATCTCTTAAGATATTTCCACTCTTGATGCTCCTTTGAAGCAGGTGAAGCCTCCATTTCTATAAAAAAATATTGGAAGGAAGAAAAATAACCCACCATCAAACATCTAAATCTTCCAGAAATGCAAACTGCATCAACATTAAATGTGTCTTTAGTGTGTGGGTGAGTTTGGAAGAAAGTTCATGTAAGAGGTTGGATCAGTGAGCAACATATGTAACTCTTGACAACACTGCCACCTACAGACGATACAGAATAACACCTCGATAAACAGCTGTTGTGATGAAATGAGCAGGATTGCAGATCTCCTGTTGTTATTCACGACCCAAACAGCCTGAAAGCAGAGCCTCCACCGGCTCTCCGTCCATCTGCTTCATCTCCACACCACCATCAGTCACTCATCATGTCAAAGCCGTGGAGGACACTTTGGGGAACAGCCATTTTATTAATCAAATTTTTAACTTTGTGTTAGTTTTTCTTTATTCCAGTGCCACCATGGTGAACACTCATGTTAAAAATAAAAAGTGACATTTTTTTTTTGTTAAAATGTATAATCATAATGAAGACAGTTCAATCAGAAAAACTAATCATAGAAACTGACATAATGACCTCACAGCATTTTGGATCAAAATCTTTTCCCTTCAGGCTAACTTAGAAAAAGAAAGAACAGAAATGGGCCAGGGCAGACATAAACAAAAAACGCTTTTTACGTATATCCACATTTTTTTAAGATATTTCCCATAGACATTATAGGTTTGGTTTGAAGGGGGGATTCTGCTGGATTGTCTCACGTTTATTTTCCCTGTAGAGGAGCATCACTGCAATGCAGCAACAGTAAATCTACTGAGGAGAGTGAGAGCCCTGAAGACTCTACCTAGTGCACTGAGAGTAGGGGGATCTATCTGGACACACTTGAGTCGGGGTGTTGTGAAGTGCAAACCATCAGTTCTCTAAACCCACCCTATTCTAGCTAACATCATTTACCACCCTGGCAAACAAGCAGTGGTAAACTACACCTGAATACATAGCTGGAGAGTGTCCGGCCCTGTAAGTATACTCACAACATAGTTATTTTTCATCATTACAGTACAGTATAGAGCAATAGTTTCATATACTTTTCATATCTTTTTTTTCATATTGCACCATTAGAGAATGGGACACAGAGAAAGATCAACAGAGACTCCATTTCCTAATTAAAACGAGATATGTGCAAACATGACTAAGGACTTTATTAACCAAATCAATTCTTCCCTGTAATATCCACAAATAAAAGCAATTTCTCTTTTTATATATATATTTATAGTAATAAGAATAATAAATCTTCACATTGGATCATTTCATAGTGTGACAAAATGCCTGACTGGGATGTCCAGTCATGATGGTAATCCTCATTGTCTTTTAATTGGTCAGTCCCCATGCATCCATAGGAAATAGATTTTTTTTTTCTTCAAAAAAAGTAACAATTTGAGAGCAGCTGAAAAGTTTGGACTGGTGTCAATTGCTTTCATTTCAAGATTTCTCCCAAGTTTCATTCAGTGTTTCAGAAGGATATTCCATAGGAAAAAAATGACTCCAAATCGTCATCTTCCACTCCAGAACAAGAAAAAGAAAAGATGTCCGGGTTCTTATGAAAACATTGTAGTTATGGTGAGAATAGATCATTTGGTAATCGATAATTAATGACCATTAACAGCTGACAACTTACAATTGATAATCACTGATTAATTATAAAGAATTAACAATAATCAAGAATAAATAAATGCTCCCTCGTTACGCAATTAGTTTGGCAAAACTCCTGCTTGGAGTTGTTTCCGATGAGTGAATTTTTTCTCAAGTGAATCAAAAAAAAAAGAAAAGAAAAAAGTACAAACAAGAGATAAAAGAAAGCTCTAAAATAAATAAAAAGAGATTAGTAAAGGTGACCCCACCCTTGGAGGGGAGGACGTATATACAGAACTGCGTGGTGAAAGTCAGTTTACTGCACTTGAGTGTTAAGTCCAGTGTTAGAGTGAGTTCTAGTCCCGCCCCAGGTGCCCCTGCTGTTATACCAGCGTGTAGGACTTTGCGTAGGGGTTGCTGCTCTGTTTGAGATGTCCTCTCGAGTCCAGCAGGGACTCCTGGGAGGTGCTGAGTTTGGCTGCCTGGGCCAGCTCCGAGCCCTCTCTGTGTGGGAGTGTGGCTGCAGAGCCAGGTTGCCACTGGGTCACTGGGTCCCTGCTGGCCTGAGGGGCCTCTGTCGGCGTTGGAGGCGCCATGCGTGAGGGCCGCTTTAGTGAGCGACTCTTCTGTGGCTCCAGACACGCCTGACCCATGGCTGCTCGCTCCCCGCTAGCTGTCCCCCTGGATGACCCTGAACAGGACATGCCTCGGTTTAACAGGAAGTCCATGCGCAGGTACGGAGGCAGGTGAACTAGCTCGCCTCCTGCAGGACAACACAAGCATGTTAGAGTCAGTTATATGAGAAAGACTGACAGCCCTGCACAACATCTCCACCCGTGATCTGCTACTGTTTTTACTTAGAAACTGAGAAACAGCTGTGAGAGTATAAAAACAGCTGTTTTTTTTATTTTAATTAGCAAGCAACATTCCACCTGGAGCTGCTTATATAAAGCTGGCTTTTAGAAGACTGAAACTTTGTCTTTTTACTCACCTTCATATGTAACAAAAACAGAGCTTTGTCAGCTCATAAAAACAGTTAATCACTTTTTGTCCGATCACACACTCAAGCAGCTGTTTGAGAGCTGTGACCATCTCAAAGGACTGACAGTCATACATTGTTTCTTTCCTTGCATTTGGAAGATTTATGTTGAGTTCTTATTCATTCTTAGTCAGCGGCATATATTTCTTATTAAAAACTAAGAACATCCTTTTTTGTGCAACTTATATTTCATATTGGATTTAATGGTGTGCGAGTGAGCCTAACTGAACTGAAACAATCATCAACTTGAAGATTTTTCGCAACATAATTCAGGATTTATCGCTGGCATTAGTCAGTGGTTGCATAGACAACGTTAGACAAGAGGTTGAAGTTTAGACATAAGGGTTACTGGAAAAATGAAGCCAGTAGTAATAAAAGGTTAGCATGACGTCAGGTTCATGCTGAGACAGATGTGTGGCATTTGACAGCACAGCCTCACCCGGTCTGTGGGCCTTGGGCACGGCCATGTTCATGACCCGGCTGACGTCCTGAGGCTTGGGTGGGGAAGCAGTGAAGCGGCAGATGCCTGATTCGGATGGTGTGCTGGAGGTCAGGCTGTCGGTGTAGTCGTTGGTGCCTGCTGTCATCTGCTCCGAGGAAGTGTCAGAGATGAAGCATTCGGTGATGGTGAATTTGGCGTGGCGCAGCTGCTCCTCCATCTTGGCGTGCTCATAGGCTCTGGCGAGCTCCTCGTAGGTGGAGGATGCGCTCTCTGTCGACACCATGCTGCTCCGTGCTCGGTCTGGACGAGGGCCAGTGTTAGTGGAGGGATTAGGGTTAAGAGTTAGTGGCAGAATTTTTGGAATGTAACTTATTAAAGTAGTCAGAATCAGGTTTGTTGTTAGTGATGGCAGGCAGCGTTAGCCATGTTTTAAAACAACTGAATCCACGTGTGTGGCTTACCTGTGTCCTGAGATGGGCTGACGCTGTAGCTGTCACTTTCCTTGTCAACAGAGCCTGCGACTCTGGGTGTGGGCAGCCTCCAGTCGGTGCTAAGGGTATGGGAGGAGACAGGGGGGTGTGGGCGGTTAAGGGTCCACTGGCTGGCATAACGGTTGCGAGCAGCTGGTCCAGCTTTGGCTGTGCGGCGCGCTGTGGGATCTGAGAATGAGGAAGAGAAGGCTGAGTGTTCATGCAGGTTAAAGAAAGGACACGACTGAATTTAATGAAATGATCATGACAGCAGTGTTAATAAAAACAAATCCCTTGAATCTAATCATCAGCCAACAGTATGTCCAAAACCTGCATCTTTCTTTTAGAAACACATTGAGCTTTTGACTGATATCATCAACTACAACTTGAACCGGCCAACAACTTGCAGATATGTTATCAGGTGAGAAATACAGTCACAAAATAACTGACGCTCTGAAGTTGATGAGTTGAATAAAAACGTAACTATAAATGTAACTTTATTTGCTTAGAAAATAACTCTACTGAGCTACTCTAAGCACAAGAACTCAAGGGTGTGCTTGATTTATGATGCAGTGTAGAGAGTGTGCCATGTGAGTGTGGTGGTGGCTGCAGTTGCCTGAAGTAGCTTGCAGACTTTGCCTTGTGTCAAGCATTCAGCACACATCAATGAAAGGAAAAAAAACACAATTTAATGAAATAAAAAGCTGCTTGGAAAGGAACAAAGCTGAAAACAACAAGCACAAACAAAACCAAATGCTCAATTTATGTATTATGAAGTTAAAAAAAGAGTCCGTACTGGACTTACTGGTTCCTGGTCTGGCATCAGACACATCTACCAGAGGACCAGTGGCCTGGGACAGAGACTGGTAGTGGACTGTGTGGGTGACTGTGGATGACTTTTGTTTCTGTGTCTCCCCGAAGTCATTATCAGTCAGTAACACAGTGGACCTGTCATCTGTAAGACAACAGGGAAAATGAGCTTTAGCACTTCAATAACCAGGCTCATTTGTTGCATGCATTACTTTACATACAGTGTATGGCAGCAGTGCACAGCAGTAGTGAGCTTACCGACAGTCTCCATGGTGTCTCTCTCCTCGATCAGGAGCTGGGCTCTGGGGATATCAATGTGCATGCGGAGTGTCTGTTGTTGTTTGTTGATTGGCTCTGCTGGACGTGTGTTTTTACTGAGGAGCATAAAACAAAGAGAACTTCATGAATTCTCCTGAGAAAAATTGCACTGTGTGTATACTGAGATACTTGTCTGGATAGTGACCCAGCAGTGAAGTTGTTGAAAGTCTTACCTCATGAGCATCTCAGCCAAACTTTTTGCATCTGGAAAAATACAGAAAAAAACATCTTAACTTGCTGAACTTAAGTAAACAAAGGCTGCAATCTGTCATTGTAGAGAACCGCTCTCATCTCACCTCGGAGCCTCTTGAGCCTCTGCTCCCGCCTCCTCCTCCTCAGCACCAGCAGCCCGATGAAGATTACAACGATGCCAACCAACACACAGGAAATGGTCACCATCATCTTCAAACCTTCACCGCCACCAGAGTGGTCCTTACTCACATTGGGCTCCTTCACCAATGGTGCAATGGTACCTGTGCAGAAGTCACATGTGTGTATTGTTATAGATGCTTTTTCTCCACCCCAATGGACTTTAGGGCCTCATTTATATGACAGAGAACAGTTGACAGTGCAGTGACAGGAACCCCAGAAAGAAATTTCATTTAATTTTATTTGTGTTCTCTGATAACAGCTTCTAAATGATTATTATTATCATACAGTGTAAAAGTTGATTGGGACCATAAGCAGCTCAGAGCAAAGGAGTTTGGCTTTTTTGTTGAAAAAATCACATCCACAAGCTGCTGCTGCTCTCGACCTTTTGCAGAATTGGCAGGAACACCTGGTTCCTTTTGTGCCAAAGTGTGCTAAAATGCCGGTGAACTCGTCCTTCATATTCAAAGGTGGGTCTGATTTTTCTCTAAAACAACTACAGGATGTTGGTGCAGAAGGCAGTGAAGTGGCTGTTCTTCTAGTCTGGTTGTGGCAGAATATCACTTCCCTCTGCAGTGCAGTTTCAGCTGGCACTGTCTTTTATCTTAAAGGAGATCATGAAATTATTGAACTCGTGGTGGTGTTCAGTGGGCTTGAGACAGAGGTTTCAGAAGCAGAAACACAAAAAACAGCATCAGCTGCTGTAATCAGCATGAATGTGTCTTTTATTGCCAGATTCATCAATGTGCCCCGTTTTTCAGGCTTCAGCTCTGATATGAACAGGAAATGATCTGGTCTACGGCTTTAAACTAATGCTGCTAGCTAGGCTCGCTTTTCCACAGTTACTAGAAAGTCAAGTCCTTGTTTAAAAGAACAGATTCTCTCTTATTTAAGAGTCACAGTGTCAGTGTTCACATGTGCTTTGTCTGGAGCAACTGGTGAATCATACATGTACAGTTTCCTGCTTGTTTCAGCAGGCTGTCAGACATTTCAGTGACAAAGTTCCCTGCAAAGAGAAGAAATAGAAACAGTGCAGTTCCCTGCTATTGTGTGAACTCACTGCCATCGTAGCTGAGTGTTGCAAACTTGACTCTCTTCTCAGCATAGCCGGCGCTGTTGTAGACTTTCATCTGCAGCTCGTACCAGGTGGCCTCCTGCAGGTCGTACAGGATGTAGCTCTTGGTGAGGGAGGTGCGCTGAGCAGTGGTCCATGTGGGCGAGTCTACAGGCCGATACTCCAGTGTGAAGGAAGTGATGGGGCAGCCACCATTATTCCAGCCATTCAGGTTGAGCTTGACCCGCGTGGCGTTGATGCTGGTGAACAGCTCCTGTTCTTTAGAGTACTGAGGCTCTGCAGATGGAGGGAATATTATATTGTATATAGTAATTATATTATTACTGTTACATTATCAGAATTATCATAAGTCTCCACCTTCCGGAAGGGTCTTATTTTTTATTTGAAAATTTTTAAAAAGTATTTATTACAACTGCAGGATTATTGAGAAAAAAAATATGGATGGCAACCAATTAAGCCTCTGGAAAACATTAAACTAATAAAAAGAGAATGCTCTCATTAGACATTTGACTTCTCCACTTCTAGAGAAGACAAATACTTAAATGGTGAAGTGACTTCAGTTAAACAAATTTATCAGAATCTAAATGCCAGCGATATATGAGAAGTTCTCAAAATTAAACTTGTTTGTTTATACCTTTCCCATGAGTCTTTGCCTCAATGATCTCACTGATGCGTCCTGGCCCCACTGCATTTTGGGCAGTGAGTGTGAACTTGTACCAGGTGCCACACTTGAGGTTCTCCAGCCGATAGGAGCGTTCACTGGGACTGATGGCAAAGTTTCCCCACTGCTCGCTGTTATCCTCTGAGTACTGCAGAATGTAGCCTGGAAAGATCATGTTAGTAAATTAATGCGAATTAAGAACTATTCTGGTATTTTTGAGATGGAAAAAAAGAAAAACAAAACAAAACGAAACAAAAACAAACAAAAAAACCCCACCAGACACAAAATCTGTGACAAAAAAAGCCAAACAGGATGTGCCAGTCTGACCTCTAATGGAGCTGCCCCCATTGTCTCCAGGAATCCACGAGAGCGTTATCGAGGTGGTGGTCGTCTTGGTTACTGTGAGGCGTGGCTGGTCAGGTGGAACTGAAGCAAAGAAACACACAAAGACAAGACACAAGAGTAAAAATGTGTTAAACTGAAAAGTTCAGTTTGCAAGGTGTGTAAATGCGTGAGCACCAGTCCTTGAAAGGCACTTGCTGAAGGTGTGTATGACAGTGCAGTTGTTTTGCTCATGCTGTATTCCTACCTTGAACTTGCAGGTTGAGGACGATCTTGTCCGACCCAAAGCTGTTACTGGCCACACATGTGTAGTTTCCAGAGTCCTCTGCTTTCACCGTGCGAATAACAAGGCTGCCGTTACCATGGACGCTGCGCCGGCTGTCAATCACTACAGGTGCTGGAGTTCCGTTGCTGAAACAGTTTTAGGAATTAGAGTTACATTGTTTTTTCCACAACCCAAAAAACATTTTAGTTCCAATCAAGTTCACAGCCACAAAAACAAAAACAGCTAAAAATTTTCTCGGAGTTTTAACTTGATGTAGAATCGAATAAGCCTCCCTGCTGTGCAAGGCGTCCCTGCACAGGTAACAACCTCAGTCGTAGGTTATGTTTAGACATGAAGATTGAGACTAATTGCAATAAAAAAATAGATAGCACGATCAGCCAATATATTTTTTTTTCATTTTTTTTCCCTGCACACCTGGATTTGCCTCACAGCATATCAGTGTGCCATGGCTCACCATTTGGAACCACTGAACTGCTGTGTGTCAGTGTTTGTACTGTACTCACATCTCTTTCAGCCACTTGATGGTTGGAGATGGATCACCCACTGCTTTACAAGGCAACACAATGTCCCTCATCCAGGGTGTCGTCACCGTCCTGTTGAAGGTCAGGATGCGAGCCGGAGCTGCAAAAAGACACACATGCCTTATCAGCCGATGGAAGAGATGCAGAGTTTTTCACATTTGTTATCCTCTCATTGACTTTCTGACCCTTCAGCTCACTCAGTCAGGGTTACAGGTTCAACGGCCACAATCTGATGGTGTTTCACTCTGCTTCTGAGCAATGGAGCAGAGAAGGCAGGACATCCATCATCTGGACCTCAGACAGAATGTGAATGTCCTAAGAGGAACCGTGGTTCTGACTGCAGACACTATGGGGGCTATCAGTACATGCAATCAGCTTATCAGCTCTCACCAAGCATGTAAAATGTTGACAGGGCCAAACACAGGCTCATGTATATCCAACCCATGATCCCTCAGCTGTCTAAGGAAACACTATGTATGAGTTTTTTTTCACACATTTTTGCAGGTAAAGTCAGCTGAGGTAAGAGGAGTGAAGGAGAGCAATGCCCAATTATTGATCCTCTATGCGTTTTAATTAACACCACACTGTGCTTAGGAATGCTGTTAAAAGTAAGCAATTACACCTACTTACACTGTATGCTTGATATTGCATCATTTCTACATCACTGCTATAGAGCACTTACGTTTTGTCTTGAAGGAGTCCCAAAATTATGCATCCCATTTTGCACATCACAGTCAGGCACACCACTTGCTCTTTTTTTGAGTTGCTATCAATCTTTAGGAGGTTACGTCTCAGTTTTTTTTTAGTCAGGCAATATATCCACTGCACAGTTATTTCAGCTTTATTCAGCATTGACTGTCAAACTTTACCAAAGATAAGCTCCACCTACCCTCAGCCATGGGTTTAACGGTGATAATTTCACTGGCATTTCCACGGCCTGCAGCGGTGACGGCAACCACCCAGATACTGTACTGACGGTTCCTGCTCAGGTTGGGGATGCGGTAGAAGAACACATCAGGGGCTGCTTCGAACTCACTGCTCACCTGGTTAAAGAAAGACATTAAGAACTGTCAAAACTTGCTGCTGCAGTTTAAACAATCACATTTTTAATCAATGCTTTACAATGACTGAAAGGACTAGGATTTGGTGCCATCTACTGATGAGGTTGCAGACTACAACCAACTGAGTATCTCTCTGCTCACCCTCCTCTTCCCAGTGTGCAAAGAACTTACGGTGGCCACAAAACTTGAAAATAACAAGAAAGGCCTAATCTAGAGGCAATTTTGATTAGTCTGTCTGAGCTACTGTGGAAACATGGCAGTGCAACATGGCTAACTTTGTGGAAGAGGACCTGTTTCCTTTATAGATGTAACAGAATTATTCTAAAATAATAAAAACAAGGCTCTTATAATCAGGTGATTTTGCACCAAAGAAAGCATACTTATGAATATTATATTTATTTTCTGCCAATAGATCTTCAAAATCCTGCACATTGATTTTTTTTGCAGTGTAAGTCTGGTCATAATCTATATTTTTGTATTAATAACAAATGCATTACCGTGGGATGTGGGTTGGAGCAGAAAACAGTGTATTTCCTGATGATGCCATTCACTTTGAGAGGAGGGAGCCAGGACACAAATACCACAGAATTTGATGCAGCTGCTGCCTTGACACCCGCTGGAGGACCAGGAACTAAAGGGAGGAGATGATCCAGTTGATATATTTCCCATATTAAGCTAACATTATTACTCAAAATTTTTTCACAGTGCTTTTACACTGATTATAAAGCAAGATAACAAATGGCCAAATATTAAATTATACAGGATTCCCTGCTACGAGTTACAGCTCTCCACTTAATAAGCATATTTAGGATCCTGCTGCCTCCTCATTTCATTTTCGCCACAGGGGGTCATTTACTGTTGCACATATTCTCAATTTAAAAGCAGTGACATTTCTACATATTATCAAAGGATCAGACAAACACATATCTTAGGTAAGACACACGCTTGCTCAACAAGTACAAAGAGAAAACTGCCTTTTATTTGGAGAGGTAACTAGATTGTCTTACCATCTTCCTTAGTGCGGGTGTAAATCTGTTCGCTGCGAACACCGTCTCCAGCTCTAGTGAATGCCAGCACCTGGATGCTGTAGTTGGTGTACTTCTCCAGTCCATCCAGCTCCAGAGAAGGCTTAGAGGTTGTCACATTTCTGATCTCTCCAAGCTCTAATAAAGAGAGAACAGGACAGGAGAAGGAGAGTGAGGGAATAAGCCAAGTTTAGTAAGGACATCTCAGGTTAAAAGCCTGGTTCAAAGCAAACCTCTTGCTGTAAATAATCACTTGATACGACAAGCTGACAATGGCCCAAACATTCAACTAATGTATTATACAGCAGACCATACACACTAAAATAGATGTCTGACTCAAGGGTGTCACAACTTTAGCTATCAATGTCACATTCAGTCACAAAGTTTAAACTACTCTGGGTTCAAGGTCCTGATTGACAACCTGCTACCCTCAGCTGCTGGATTTGAATCAGTAATGTCCGACTGTGTCGCTGCTATCTGTCTATAACCCTCCTTAAGAATGTTTTCTTCTCCTCCATTCTTATTTTGCACTTCCCTCCAGAAGTAAATAAAAACTAAAGAGAGCTGTGAACTGTTTTGTTTAGGAGAAGGTATTACATGTCTTATTGGGTTTTTGTGGTGAGCTTTGTCTTCTTCTGAGATAGCAGTGGTATGTAATTCAATGAACTACTTAATCAAATGTTTTAGCTGTTGGAGCTATCAGTAGTGTTTTACAGCTTTGTTGTATTTTTTTCTCTTTGCTTAACACACAGAGGGCAAGGCAGAGCTTCTTTTGTCATTTCTGGGGCTTTATAGTTAAAGTTTAGCTTTAAAGGTTTTCCAATGGTTCTCTGGACAAAACCAAAGTAATTTGTATTTATTGTAAATGTGAACTAAGTTACCACCGAAGCACGTCCAGCCTTAAATACCATATGATTGAGGAGTATCTGGACAGTATAAGTACATAATCATTTTGTAATGTTCCAATGAAAATAAAAATAGAATATTTCCATTAAGAAATTATTATTTTCCTCTCCAATTCTTCCTAGAGTATAAGAAACACAATAAATATCTTGTTAAGTTACATACAGAGTAGGGTAAAAAAAAATGCAATTAATTTGAGTTAACTCAGGACACTAACGCGATTAATCGCGATTAAAAATTTTAATCGACTGACAGCCCTAATATATATACATATATATTTATATATATATTCTGGTTGCTCGCTTTACCTGTCTAAAATACAGTTTAAGGCTGTGAGATTCCTCTGTTAGCTTTTACACAGTGTAAAAATTTTAAGTTGCTCAAGCAGCCTACAACGCAAGGCTTTATTGTTTCTGTGGTTGTAATGATTTTATTTGCATCCACTTAAAACAACCATACTGTCTTCATCTTCTATGAGAAAGATCATTACACACACTGGTGGTACATCTTGCAACTTAAATTGATTAGCTGATCAAAAGAAAACCTATTTTGTTCTCAGATTAATTGTTGATTAATTTTTGCTGCTGCATTTATTGATATTGGTCAAAGTCAGTGTAGCATTCTTGGCTAATTTATGCTCACATTTACACAATGTACAGAAATTCAGATGGCACATCTGTATGAGAAGCAGTTCATTCACACATAGCTTCTTAAAGAGTCTAAAATTATTTAGTGTAACTCTAACATCAGCCTTAGCCGATACTGTGACCAATTCCAACAATACTCAACAGCTGGCTTGTATCTCCCTCTGCTGGTCAGTGAATTTAAATTCTCTTATACTGGATATACATGGATGGACTGCTCTTATCTGGAATTGTGAATTGTAGAATAGTTTACACTTTAATGACAAATGATATATTTTTAATTGAGTGGGAACCTATAAGAAATGTATTTTAATGCATAATAAGCCAAATTATTAACAAATACCAACATTTTACGCGCACACAGTGCACCACCATGCACATATTTATATTCTTATTTCATATATAGTACATGTATATATATATATATATATATATATATATATATATATATACACACACACACTTATTTATTACCTTTATTCTTGCACCATCCTTCACCCATAATGCATACTGTGTATGCTTGCTTACAATGTATATA
>JAPZDZ010000006.1:3074632-3115999 GCA_029783805.1 Acanthurus tennentii | reverse complement strand
CTCATGTGGGAATTGCTTTCAATTGTTGGGTTCCTATAAATCTAAAATACAAATGTATTTATAGAGTGTGGTCTAGAGCTGCTCCATATGTAAAGAGTCCTGAGACCACTTGGTTGTGATTTGACGCTATATAAATACAATTGAATTGAACTGAAATAGAGCCTGATTTGACGGCTTGCAGTCAAAAGATTACTGATTACACTGATACACCAAGTAATGTTGTAAGTGGTAATAGGAATAATGATCCTAAAAAAAATAGTTGGAAAAAATGGGCCTTTCAAGCATTTTGGAAAGCAAGATATTATTATTATTATCATTATTACTACATTTCAGAGTCATATCCATAGTAGTGGCCTATATTGGTCAAGTGTGGATCCACAGACAAGCAAGTTTATATTCCATTGCTCTCAATGACTTGCAGAGGAACAGACACACAAAACAAGAACAACAAACCTGAGCAAATAAAGTATACCAAGTATGCAAATATAAATATACAATCAGTAACAAGCACAGCATCCACACACTACAGTGGGTGGGGGGTTTGCATCTTTAGAGAGGGTTTCTAATCTGTCATTACACACGAAGAAGCACAAATGCTTGTGTCGTGCTTATGATGTCAAACTGCTGCAGGTGAGTAGAGCCATGCAGTGCAGTGTACGGAGCCACACATGTAATTGCCAGGGTGGATGTTTGTGAAATTATCAGATATGTTATCCCTATCAGCCATGTGAAAGCAGGTAATTCTCAATTATGAGGATGAGCCAGTGTCTGGCTGAAAAAGACGTACGGTGAAAGTAAAAAAGAATGTTTTTTAATCACAGTTATATATGTTCCCTATATAGCAGCATGAGACAAAATTAGCAATGAATGTTTTGCAATGTTTTGTTTTTGCTACTTGTTACATTTTGTTTTATTTATTTGACTACACTGGAAACTCATTGTTGCTCAGTTGTAATTAACATGTAATTAACCTCAAGAACAATTTCTATGAAAAAATAAAAAAGGAACTCTACCAAATACTAAAATGGCAAGGTGCAAAGTTTAGGCTAGCAATTAATTCATTATGATCTTTCCTGTGTAAATAATGTGTTTTCCAATGCCTCAAACACTACACAATGTACAAAAACAGCATATGTCTTAAAGTAGGGTGCAGATATGAATGTGTACCTCCGTCAGGCAGATTTGCCCAGTAGATGACCCTGAAACCCAGCAGGTTGCCATTCAGAGCATCTTTGGGTGGGGTCAGCCAGGACAGAGAGATGACCTCAGGAGAAGTTGCAGTGGCCTGGACATTCTCTGGTGGACGACTGGGCACTGGGGGAAAAGTCAGGAGACAGACGATGAAATGATGACTCTCAGTAGAAACTATTGGACTGACAACATGTAGCAGCACCCTCTGATCTCCACTAGGTTGTGATATATCCCTACAAATCTCTCATTCTGTGCCGTGCACCTAATTGAGAAGGGCAAATTCACAACTGAGTTGTGTTGGCGTTACTGTTCAGACACAAAGGTCAAGTGAATCCAAACATTTTACACATATCACATCTATTATCTTTTTGTAGAGTCCTTTGTTTTTTTGCAGTACTACTTACAGTTCACTTTTTACAAATGCCTTTTATTGAATTGCATCATTCCTTTTTTTCCACTTTTATTTTCTAGTACTTCTATAAATCGTCACAACTTCACTGAGTTTAATGTCACATTCCAGCTTTATGGCCCTCCTGTCTTACCATCCTCAAGTGTAGTGGCAGCCACCTCTGTGGAAGAGGGCCCCGTCCCAGCACTGTTGCTAGCTTGCACCACAACTCCATACTGGGTGAACTTCTTCAGGTTGTCCAGCACCAGGCTTTCTGCATTGTCTCCTGTGGTCTCCACACTGATCACACTGAACTGGTAGTTTCCACCTGAGCTGTACTCCCTGTAGCCCACCTGGTAGCCCCTGATGGCTCCATTCTGGAGGTGCTTCTTAGGCGCCTGGCAAAAAAATGATAGTGATGATTGTCTTTACTCTTTTTTCACTTGAGTCACTGAATGATTAAGTATCACATTTTATGAGACAAGTCAAAACATGTTTTTTTCACTCACTGTATGTATCTGCTGCATCATCTGACTAAAGAAGAATGTACATGAATGTTGTAAATGACTCTAATTTGTCTATAACTACCGTAACATTCATATCATTTTTTTATGTGCCTTATCCACCAAACACCTTGTAAGTTCAAGTAAGGTAACTGTTTTTTTTAACTCTTGCCCTAACAGCATCTGACAATAACACATCTAAATGCCACAATTACACACACAACTCCACAACATCTCAATGGGATCTACACAGAATTTGAATAACTCTTGAAAACAAGATCCAATGATCAAGATTTAAATACTGTAGCTACAAATACACAAATACAATGTTCTGTTAACACCTTTATTTATCCAGAAACAGCCAACTGTGCAAACATGATGTTCTCTTGCAATATCCTGATCTACATTCATAAAATGAAACAAAGTCACACCAGGGAGCTGACCAGTACAGCTTTAATCTTGTATTGCCTGCCACTGAGCAGCTCGACTGGAGCAGCAGCGGGTTAAATGTCTTGTTCAAAGACTCATTTTGTAGAGAGAACTACTGAATTTATAAAAACACCATTTGAAATGGAATTACCAGTCAAAAGCCAACACTCAGTGCTGTCATCTCTGATTGTACTTTTCTGGCAAAAATACCATCACTCATGGACAAATACACACATCTTTAACCCACAGAGTTACATTAACTTACTCGCCATGTGACTCGGATGCTCTGAGAGGAGAGGGCTTCAAGCTGCACATCCTGAGGTGGTCCATCAGGAGCTGAAATCATATCAACAACATGTACAAGTTATAAAACTGTTCACATCCAACAACTGTTTTTAAAAGGACACTGTAGACAACAATGTTCCACACAAATGTCACAGCGTGAGTCTGAGCCTGGTCCTGTCTATTTTAACAAATGTGATGGTTGTTTTTATCAGGAGCTGCTGAGGGTGAGGAGAAGTGCTCTGTGGGGGGGAGCAGGGACAGGAGATGTAGGGATGGGGGGTTAATTTGCAGAAGGGGTCCAGCCTCAGTCTATTGACCGCAGTGTGACATTTACTACTGAGGCCGCTAATTGAAAAGTTCTGCTTTTAGTGTGGGGTCAGCATGTGTTCAATAATGCAACAGAGCCAATGGTGCTAATGTCACTGGGCTGTTAATGAATTGACTCAGTCAGCCTTTTACCTCCCTTTTGTCTCTTGTCTTTGACTCACTGCCTCTACGCACGCCTCTGATTTGTTCAGCCACAGTAATAGATTACATTTACTTTTGTTACTGCTACTTTTTATTATTTGTGTACTTGAAAGTAGGTCAAAAAAGGCAACGGGCTGTTCGTGTAGCATTTAATTCTATGCAGAAATCAAACCAGATATCATACTTATTGATGAGTAAGTGAACAGAGCAAACACCATCGGCCATCGATTTCTTCTCACCTGCTTCATCAGTGGTGATGGTGAGTTCGTTGCTGGCCTCGCTCTTGCCTATCAGGTTCTTGGCAAACATGCGGATGTTGTAGGTGGAGGAGGGGTGCAGGTCGATGATGGTGGCCTGGTTGAGCTGAGGTGAGACATCTTTGGTCTTCTGAGCAGTGTCCCAGGAGGCTGTAGAGGGGAAAGGGCAAGGTTTATTGGGGTGCTTAAGTCACAAGAGAGTTCAAATCTAGTTAAGTGCATTAGGACAGGCTGTATTCCACTATAGTGCAAAGACAAAGTGAGTGCAGTGATAATTCATCAATCTAACTACACTAATCCTTTTAAATTTTAACCAATACCAAATCTGAAGTAATTTTTTGCTCAGGATAGAATTGTACCATCTAATTGTAGATATTATTTCTTTTCTTTCGTTTGTTTTTTTACCTGATTTGTTTTTGCTCTCAATATCAAAGCCTGTGATTGGACTGTTGCCATCAAAACCCATAGTCCAACGCAGTGCAATGGTCCTGTCCTTCACCTCTCTGATCTCCACCTCTGGAGGGTCTGGGGGCTCTACAAGGCACAAAGTTGACATCTTGTTACTTTAATGGTACTGAACCTAAGGTAAAATAGTATTAGTAGGAAGGCTGAACAGCTCTGCTGTGATAAAAATGTTTTTTTCTTTGAGCCGCTGAAGTGGGAGCAGCTTTACCTTGCACTGTGAGCTGTATGATTCCTCTGTCTTCACCAAAGGAGTTGATGGCATGGCAGGAGAAGAAGCCTGAGTCCTCCCTCACTGTGGGCATGATCTGATGGTTGCACAGGAATTCAAATTAGCTCAGAAATTAATTAATACAAAAGATAATATGCAGGTAGATATTCATATTATTGGTGGTGACATTAAAGAAATAAGACTGATATCAGATATCTGTTATTTATGGAGAGGTTTTCCTTCAATTATGGTTCCCTTAAATCTCTGGCTTGTGTCTAATCAAAATGAATCCATGTCCACCTGTGGCCCTTCATCACAGGTAATGGCCTCAGTGCAGACGTGTGTGGGAAACAATTCAACCAAAAAGATATATATTTCTGGCTCAAGCTGTGTTTTTAGAAAGATTTTATACAGGACTCAAGTAACACAGCCTCCTACCTGCAGGGTGGAGATGACTTCATCGCCCACCTCCTTGACGGAAACCACATAGCGGCTAGTCTCAGGGTTGATGATGCGTTCCTCCTTCTCCCAGCGTACCATGATGGGTTTCTCACCATGGGCAGTGCAGCTCATCTTCTTCTCTTCACCCTGCGTGGCCAGAGTGGTGTTGGGGTAGGACATAATCATGGCAGGAACTGATGTGGAAATAAGGTGGAGAAAGAAAAAAAAAATATCTTAGCACATTTGGTTTCTGGATGAACTACAAGGTAGCCGTTCTGATTAAACAGTATTAAACTAATGTACAGAATAAACAGTTTCATGAAGAACATAAATTCACTGGTCTTTCTTTTTTGGTTGTTGTAGCAAACAGTAGCCAGCTAGTTGGCTGCCTTGGTGGATTATCTCAGGTTGAGAGCATGTGATGAAAATGAGAGGAAAAAGTTTTTTTATTTGAAGAGCAGGCTTTTCGACATGAATTTCTTTAATGAAACAATTATAAACACTAGTAAAAGTCCAATAATCAGATGATGTGTCTGTCTTCCAGCAGTGTGAGTCTTGTACTAAGTTCAGCCAAGTATCTATTTATAGTGAACACACTCTTAATAAATACCGTTTTAAAAACAAACAAAAAAAGAACAAAACACTTTGACATGTGTAGCAACAAGGAGGAAAAAATATTCGCCTACATTAGGCACTCGAAGTATTCAAAGAAAATGCAGTTTCCTATTAGTATTTTGTTTTAAAGGCAACAAGCAGCCTTGGCATGTATCTTCTGTGCGAGGGTCCTAAATGGTACGGTGATGCTCTAACAACACTCTGAAGACACAACACTAAACGCACGCTAACGACATACATGCCTCATTACACCGACAGCAGACTGTATAACGACCCTCTGCTCCCAGTTGCTCACACACTCTCACATCCACACTCACACAGGCTTGTGCATGTAGACAAATGTGTGTGCTCGCTCTAGCACACACACACAAACACACAACGCGTGACCTCAGTGATGTGATGGGAAGTGTCAGGCAAGAGGTTGCAAACATTTAAGCCTCATCTCTTATTCACTCTGCAGCCATTTGGGGCTCAGCTATGGAAAAGAACGCTGATTTATTTTGCATGACAAGTATGAATTTTTTGTGAGACACTTTTGGAAAAGCAAGGGAAAAAAAATGCTCAGGCTTTATTTAAACGTTATCGTTTTCATGCACAGGCACTTTCTTTTTGCCGTGTAAGAGGCCCAGAGGTGGCGCAAGGCGATGTTGTTGACACTGATGGCAGAGTGGGATACAGTGCTGGGTGACAAAAGCAAGGCAGGGAAAAGATGGAGAGAGCCCTGCTGTTAGATGTAGAGGGTGTCTGAGCTGTAAACATCAAACACATTTCAGCATCTGAGATCAGCTGCGGTATATCTGTGTTTAATAGCACAATTTTACAGTTCCCAAATGTGTTTTAAAAACAGAGCAACCACTCTGTCAATGATATACTGATACAACAATGAACTGATGAACAATATTAACATTTTTTTAACTTCAGCTATGATGAAATCATAAAGAAAAATATTACTGACATTATGGTTAGCTTTTAAAAACAAAGCTATCATGATATTAGAAATAGATAGCGTGATTGATCATCATTATGTTTAATTTCTGTCAGAGATATGTCTAAAAAAAGAGTCCTCAAAGGGACATATTGGAGCATGATCAGAAAGTTATGTAGATGTGAGAACTATCTGAAGTTGATTCATAACATCACAGATTTGTGGAGGGGGTGGGCGGTGGAGAAGATGCTTTTGATCTTACAGCCAATCAAAGTAGTGGCTCTTACTAGACACACCCAAAAACAGCTCTTTAAATGGGAAAGGGTTCATGGAACAAAAAAATCATTTCTTGATTGAAAGCAATGTATGAAACTGTAAAAAGTGAAAAAAGCCATTTCAGAGCATTAGTAAACCAAAGGACATAAAAAGGCATATATGTATCTTCATTTTTATCCCTTAACTGGAGAGAGCTGTGTTTACAGTGGGTTAGAACGAGACGGCATTACCATATTATTTTGAGTCTCATGTTTTAATGTGTTATGTCTGTTCATTTATGACTGAATCAGTTACTGACATCAGCGCATAAAAAATCCTTTTGCAAATTTAGATACAATTTTATGTGATTCACTGATTCAACTTTTTACTTTGATTTCATCAAGTGAGCCAAACAGCAGCTCTGCAGCTAAGACTTTGCAAATATTGAACTAAATGTATTTAACCATGTGACGTATTGATTTGACGCAAATGTCAAAGAAGGCAGAGACACAAAAGCAAGCAAATATTCAACAAGCAGAGTGTCCTTGCAACATGATGAAGGCTCAGAGATTAGGTGCACACAATTTGTACAGTGGTGTCTACGTGTGTTTTTACATGAATCAGTTCATGTCTATGTATGTGCATGTGTGTACAAATGTGCGTGCGTTTGTGTGTTCAAGCAGCCCAGCTGAGCCAGCCTTGAGGCGCATTTCGTGGCCCTGTAATTGTTGTGTTGATGTATTTCTTTAATATCCAGTGGAATTATGGGAACAGGACCTCAGGGAGGAGTGAGGACAGAAAAAGAGAGAGAGAAAGAGAAGGTGAGGGAGGAAAAAGGCAGTCCCTTGTCTCATTAGCCATCACCTCCACTGATATCTAATTCAGCCTTGAACACAACACACAGTAAACACACAGGGTTGAGCTAACAAACATAAAAAGGTGGCTCCATCTTAAATCTTATCTTACAGTGAATCAGTCACTGTCAGGCACACTGGATTGAAATCTCAGTTTATATGTCCAACTTGCTACGAAAGAAAAGGAAATTACTGAATCTACATTTATAAGACATATTTTAATTTCAAATTGAAGAGCAAACAGATGACTAAACAATGCTCAGACACAGAAAATACATTGCTGCTCTTTAGAAATCATTACACATGATGTGTTTATTAGGGGAAGGGGAGGATGGTGAACAGAGAACAGTGTCTATGCTAGTGAACTGTTGTCCAAAACGTGTAAATATTTTCTTCCTGATTTTTTCTAAAGATCTGGTGCTGTATCTAAATAGATAAATGTAAAGAAATAAAAGAAAACATGAGCACAACAGTTCTTGGAAAATCAAAGAATAACTGGCACAGTTTGTAGTGTGTGTTTACTGCACAGCACAATGAGTCTTTTATGTGGAGGTGAGGAGAGCCCTGTTCCTCCACTGCAACCCAGAGGGCAGTGATGATACACTTAAATCTGCAGGGGATTGTGGGGAATAGGCTGGCTGCTGATAGGCTACTCCCGTGAGACAAAAGCCCCCTCTCCCTCCCTTCTCCCAGGTTCCCTTTCACCTGGCCAGGTTACCATGCCAACCAGCATTGGACAGTCTCCCCTCTCCGCTCCACTCTGCTCCCCTCCTCGCCTCCCTCCTCCCTCTCCTCCTTCCTCCCTCTCTCCAGCTTGTACACTCAGAGAAAGGGCCATTTCTAGTAGCCAGGAATAGAACATGGACGTGCCATTGATTTTCAGGAGTATGATGAGGATTACTCAATCATGCCCTGAATGTCGCAATGCAGGGCCAAAAAAAAGAGTCAAAAAAGAAAATGTTTCTAGTGTCTTTAACTGGTGGTTTGAGTGATGTGGAAAACAGAATTAGCCAAACGGAGGAGTCAGGAGAATTATAATAACACATAATTACAGCAGAATGGCTACTTCAGTGTGGGGTTATTCATCTGTGATGCTTCTGAAATAAAGCAGAGGTTCAGTGAAATGTGAGAGGTGATGAAAAGGAATTACATTTTTCAGAGGCATCATTTCTACCACATTAATTGTTATTAACAGAAATAACCGGAACGTTATGCTTCCTTTGTGAAGTTTAACAAAAATTTAACAAAAAGGAAGTGATTGATGATGATGATGATGATGACAGCGACCGTTTGGTCGCTAAATGAGGTTATACTGTCTCTGATGTATGCGATGCATTTTTAGATATAATTTTTTTTTTAAATGTTAAGAGTTCATGTGAGTTTTCTGCTGGTGGAAGTATAAATTTCTCCCCTCTTGCACTATATTGGCTGATCAGCTGATTATATTGATTGAAAAAAAACCAAAAAAACAGGTATTGGTAATACTGTACTAGCACTGATCAATCTTTTACCTTAAATACACCATCTCTGGGGATCGCTTACAAATTTGTATCACAGTTTAATTTTTCTAACATTTTTGTGCTGGAAATTTTTGAAAGAAAAAATCTTCTTTACAGATGTGCTGGCTTCTTCAGAGTATCACTAATGTTGAGAACGCTAGGATGCTAGTCTACATTTCACTCCACACTGTGTCACTGGCTTGCCAGTGAAAGCGACAGGGCGCCCCGGCTGAATGGGGCCACGAGGGCCAGACAAGAGGAGGCGAGCTGGGATGTGTTCTGCTCCCTGCCCTAGAGGCACACTGTAAGTGGGCGCTGGGGAAGAGATGGCGTGGGGGGAGGGAAGAGCTCTGTGGCAAAAGCACAAAGATGACTGGTTCACTGGCTGACTGCAATGTACTGAAATAATTCCCTTAGCTGCACAATTGGCTTGGACATGGAGCATGATACCAAATGTATGCCTGCAGACTGAGCAGGGTTCTGGGCAGAGGTGGGAGGGAGGGGGCTTGGATGCAGATGAGTAAATAAGATGAAAGAAATAGAGATCAGACGAAGAGGGGACTTCCTTCTGGTCGTCTGAAGGACATTGTGCTTGAGAGACCGCTCAGTGACCACAAGACCATTTACCACTTCTCTCCAGTGAAGCCTCATTAAGTGCTCTGCCCTCATCACTGTGTCTGCCGACATTATGATGTCTAATAGGCTTGATTGGTCTTAATTGGCCCTGATAAACATTGAGTGGCTGTTGACTGACTCTGATAGCATCCGCTGTGGATTGGTAATGAATTGACTGAATTGCATCTCTTTTGAAGGTAGGGATCCTTGACTGAAAATTGCATAGAAATCATTTGTTTAAGCCTCCACCTGCAACATGTGTCATGACAGCACAAAAATGGATAACTATGCCAGAAAGGAGCTTATAAAAGAAAAAAAATGACATAAACACAAGTGCATCTACAAAAACTCACAGATGCAAACACAACTTAATCCTGGTGCAGAGAGTACAAGCTATTTCCAGTGGCCGTTAGTACAGTGGCGGTGTTCATAGAGGATGATGCATGGTGTATTATGACGAGACATTAGCCTATGCACAGACACTCATAACAATGAAAGTGCCAAGCTAGGACATCACAATGGCTGCAATTCATTTCCCTGGGAGTCCACCACAAAAGCGTGGTAGAGCTGGATTTATCTGAGCCACTGCATTAGCTGCCTGGTCCATTATTCTTTTGTAATGGCTGCACTCACTGTATTTGTGCCTTTACATTATGTCTTTGTATAATTTGTGCAGTGCTTTGTGAAAAAATGTCTATCTTTGCGTGTGCTTATGAGCTTGTTTGCACACCTGTGTATATGACCTGAGCGCATCTTCCTCATGCATTTGTCCATCCTACACATCTCAGAGTTTCTGATTGAATCTATTGATTGTGTGCTGTTTGTTTACTGATACATCAAGCCACACTTGGACAGCCAATAATACAAAGCGAAGATCATACTATCCATCACGTGAGTACTTCAGCATGCGTCAGCTTGTGTGCCTCTCTAATTGGCTCCTAAGCCTCTTAAGTAGCTGCTGCTGCTCAAGTAGTGTAGGCCGGCCTAGATAAACAACAAAAAACAGCACTGAGTGTACAGAACATCACAGTGTCCAACATTATTGAGCATTACAGCCTCAGACATTACAGTGGACTACATGGGCTCAACACTGTGCCTATTGAGCACATGGGAAGGCTTAAGGGGTTAATGAGCTGGCTGTGTGCACCCAAACATTTAGACACAGACACACAGACACACTCAAGATGGGATGAGGTGTGGCTACCAGGGAGATTCAGGTTACTACAGAGAGAAAAGAGACACAAATCAACAGCACCACCATCACAACGACAGCACAACACTTTTGGAAACGTGGATACATTTGAGGGACTGCTAGCAAATACACACACACACACACACACACACACACACACAGAAACCCTGTAATCATAAAACATCAAAGATCAAATAACCGTAAATCTTGCAGTGTGTTTTGCTTTGTTTTTCAATAATTAAATGTCCTCAAGGATCTGATTACTATAAAGGTCTGTCATGTCTGTCTACTATTTTAATTGTCATATCAACAGTTCCAGTGCAGATCATATTTTATGTTTTCTTGATCTCTCAGGATTTTGGAAATTTAACAAAAAGCTAAACAGCAAGGAATATATAGGAATCAGTCTACATTCTACACTATTTAATGTTCTTGGTGTAAATAAGCTGAACAAATGGAATGAAGACGCTTGTTCTTTAGATGAGAACTGAACAACTTGATAGGTGAAACACTATTTTTTTAGTTAGAGGAAAGATTTAGAACAACTTAAGAACGAGTTATCCAACTGTGTGGGTACAAGAGTATTTAAAAAAAATAAAACAAGAAAACTCTTTAAAGATATTTAGTAGTAAATCATATTCATATGATCATATCATCATACATACTGAAGGGGTCGTATTTAGAGTTGGTGCTTCTGTGTCTCTATACATACATGTTAGTCTGTGAGAGAGCATGATAGGCTGCAGTCAGACAGGAGGGGTCACGAAGGAGTGGTAGCCTATTTGGCTGTGGTTGGCAGACAGTGAGACACTCAGCAGGGAGTACTCTGCTCTGGCTTGATAAGAGCCACAGGGGCATAAGCCTCATCTAGCAGTGACTGATCAAAATGAGCACCCAGCCACAGCAGACTGGCTGGAGATCACACACACACAAATCCACAATCACAAGCAAACGCTCAGACTCACAGAAGTGTGTCTTTTTGTGGAATTCAGATATACGCTAATTTTGAGTTTGTGTGGCTTGTGCAACTGCAAATGTTTCTATGCATCTTGTAGCTGTAAATATAAGGTAAACTATTTGTGCTGGAGTAAAGAAATCATCCAGTTATGGGGACAGTAATGATAACTTCAACCCCCTTTTCCATGTCTGAGCCCTCTTTTCCACATGGCAGCTCCTGCTTGCTTGCAGAATACAGAGCTTAATGGAGGAGATAAGTCCTTGGCCACATAGAGGATAAATGCTGTACTTTTTCAAAGCAATGCAGTGGCTGTATGTGTTGCTTTTGAGGGATTCATTCAGGCAGAAAGCACAGAGCAAGCACCATGACGGCATCTTGCTGGTGGCCTGACTGTCACAGAAAAAGCTAACTCAAGCTCTAGTCACTTAATCTTTGTGCTACAGTGTGAACTTTTTCATTAATTTTACCAGCAGCACCAAGCATGTGCAGCCAGAGTACAAAAAGAAAAAAAAATTGAAATCAAATGTCTAAAAATTGTTGGAAGGCTGAGTATAAAAGAATAAACTACATGCATTACCCATAATGCATTTGCATTAGATCTATGCATATATGCACATTTCTACAGCACCTAACACAGAACCAAGTTTTATTCATACTTAAGTTCTGCTGGTGTTTCCCCATGAGACTTACTTTTGACATTGAGATACATGGACTTGCTGACATCAGCTCCAACGTCGTTGCTGACCCTACACAGATAGAAGCCACTGTCTTCCTCCAGCACATGCTTGATGAATAGCGACCCATTGACCAGCACCTCGATCCGAAAGCCGGAGTTAAGGGCAATAGGTTTGAACTGAGGGACCCCAGCACCTGTCAGAGAACACAGAGTGAGAGCTAATCAGGATTTGACCAAAATACAGGAAATGTACATTCCCTACTTAATGCTGTACTTTGTTATCACAGAAATGTCTGAAAATTTAGAGCAAGCCCAAGCCTCATTACTGAATCTCAAGCCCTCCTGTAATTTGTCAGCTGTAAAAAGTGTTAAACACTTCCAATGACCTTATTAGTTATGCTGATGCACCTAAAACAGATGGCTTTTAATTAACCTTGGAAAAAAGATATTGTGGATATTATGATTTAGTGCACATGCTGTATGAACACAAAAAGGTTAAAAATATATGAGAAAAAAAACATTTTTAATGAGTTGTTTAGTGTGCCAATGACAAAAAACATAGAGCCATAACAAAATAACCATAAAGAAAGAAACAAAATATAATAAAGAGCCATCATGCCTGCAGTGCTTTCAGGCTTCAGACACAGTGATGTTTGAATGTAAATGCTTACTAACCACTAATAAGTACGCTCACATGCTAATAGTGCTCATAATGCTTACAAGCTGATCTTTGGCCAGTAATTCTTGCATCTAAATATCTCACAGGGGGTCAGATGTGAAAATCCACCATTGTGTTTACGTACATAGACAGAAATATGCATGGACATTATTTTCATCATCTCTATAAAGCTTTCTGCACGCTGGTTTCAATCTCCATCATTGGGGAAATGTGCACATGCCTCCTTTTCACTTCCACAATCATCCTTAAATGGATGTAGAAATGATCTAAAGTGCAAGTGTAATGCACAGCTGTGGCTTCTATAGCACCAATCCTATTCATCCCTTTTACCTGTAAATAATTATTGCAGTAATAATCATCATGATCAAACATCTGAAGGATGACCAATGATTAACCTATAGAACTCATGTTGAAACAGACTTTACAAAGTGCTTTACAATTCAGGATCAAAAGAAAAGATCATTAACAAGGAGATAACAGCTCAATAGAGTACAAAAAGAATGACAAAGTTCAATCCTCACTGAATAGAAAATCTTTATAAAAAAAATATAAAAATCATTTATACTAGAATGGATTTATTGGGTTGATACAGCTTTCAGTGCTCTGTGTTTCTTAGATTCTGCATGTGCAAATTGGATGACAAAAGTAAATTATTCTTATTTTTTCAAGTGGTTGGACAAGTTAAAGGTAAATTTATCTGTTCTGAAGGAATTGATGTCAAACAGTGGTTTAAAATGCAAGCACATTTGCGTTTAGCTTGATACTAGGTACCTACGATAATCAAAGCCTTACACATTGAATAATTATTGAATATTGAATATATAAACATATTGAATTAGTGGATTTTAACTTTTAACATTTTTAACATTTTAACATCACTCACTTTGGTGACTTAAAATATATCTGGACACATACAATCTGTTTATGCAGCAATGACGCTGGGGCTCTACTGTTGCTTTTGCAAAACCCCACTGTACCTCACTTTGAAGCACTGAGTGGACAAAAGAGAGCCACGACAACTCAACATTAGCTATGCTCTGAAAATCAAACTATCATTGGTGATACACTGAGTGACTACATCAGGTGATGTCACTAACAGTTGCCTCAGACACTGAGCAAATGATCAAATGGTCAAAATCTTTATGTACTGTACACAACAAACAGTAAGTACTGTTAACAATGAGCACAAAGCTAACCACTGAGGTTACAGGTGAAGGTAACGATATTGTAGAGTCAACAGGAAGTAACCAAACATGCAGTTCATAGTACAAATAAAGATGTAGACAGATGTGGTCAGTTACTGTGTTTCCACAAATGGGGTAATGCAATTTTAGTATTTTCATAATCTTTCCCCTGTATTCTACATCCAGATGGATAACAAGCTCTTTCTTGAACCGCTGATGTTTCTAATCTTGTGCTTACTTGGACTTGAGGTGAGTGTTATTATGCATTCAACCTCAAGGCTGTGGATATTATGTTTGTTGCGTTGGCACTTGTAGAAAGTTTTCTACCAAGAAGAATAAGTTTGCCGAAGGACAAAACAAATCTTAACTTATATTCAGCATGATCATCAAAAGGACATGCACATGTATATTAGCACGCGTGTCATGCAGCGCTTTTACCTTTGGAGTACTCCCACTGGATGGTTGGAACAGGATAGCCTTCAGCTGAGCAGTTTAGTATTACTGCCTTTCCATAGATTCCATCCTGGTCTTTAGGTTGCACCACAAATTTAGGAGGAACTGTTAAGTAAAGTAGCCATTAGATCATGATTAGTCATCTCAAAGTCAAACAAATAAATAAATGAATGAATAAATAAATAAATAACAAATAATAAATCAATATATCTACCAGTCCCTATGCACTTACCTTAAGGATTTTTTCTGGATATCTCATTATATCTCTATATCTTAATTTTGGAGTGCTGTTTTAGGGATCAAGGATTATTAAACCTTTCTAATACTGACACTTGTCACTGCTTATTTGTCATCTGTATTCACTCCATCATATCTCACATGTCCTCTAGTGTCTGATCTCTTCTATGGTAATAACTCTCCATGCTTGCATATTCGTTTCATAAAATTGCAAATTTGCATGGTTTGTACCAACCAAAAATATGCCTGTTTCACTCAACAAAAAAGGCAGCAAAATTGCGATTTTGCCATCTTTTTCTCTTCAGTGGTGCTAATATTTTCTACAGATAGAGTTACACCTTCTAGAAGCTTATCTATGTTATGTCCGGGCCTTATCACTGCCGTTTACTCGAATGCTTCCTGCTTCAGGTAGTCTTTTACAGGACCACGTGGAGAGCAGTGTTTAGCAGCCACCGGCCAATGTGGATTCCCAAGCATTCCCCCAACTCAGATGTCAGCAGCAGTTGGACTATTTCTAATGCTTCAACTTGATGCTCTTAAGTATTCAAGTAAGTTGGCAGGATTGGGACTAGTATTATTTAGATAAATATTTAGGCTGTATGCTCTGGATGGATTGGGCGCATGTCTGTACAGTCAGTAGATTTCAATTGTCCATTCTGCAGTATCTCTCTGGAAAGAAGCTGTCCTTTACCAGTACAGAGTGTATGCAACAGCCATCCCTTCTTCTTATAAGATAACTTGTATTTGCCACCCCTTCTGCAGGGGGTTAGTACGCTCACATGCTCATGCTCAGTAGGCAATGCCCAGTTATGTGAGTCTTTCCCCTTTGGCCAAAACCTATGAGCCTTTATGAGGGCGTTATAATTTAAGACAGCATTGCATTTGAGCTGACCTTGGTGAAGACAGTAACTGATCTATTGGCATGGTTGGTTCACCTCCAGCTGCACAGTGCTATAGTGGGCCACCCTCAGAACTAGGGTAACAATATTGTAACCTTTGTTTCCTACCTAGACTTTTGATAGCAATTACTTAAGATACAAGACTCTCTGCTTTAATTTAACAGTATGCCTCAGCGTGATCAAGCTGCTACAGTCTTCTTTCTGGTTACCCAACCATCCCCAGCACACACACTGACTCACCTCGGACAATTAGCTGGCTCTGGTGTTCTACCGCAGCAGCCTGGTTGCGTGCAATGCAGGTGTAGTTGCCATTGTGCAACAGTGTCAGGTTAGAGATACGCAGAGAGCTGGTAAAGTCTATGTTGTCTATGGTGACACCCAGGCTGGCTGGAATTGGTCGACCGTCCTTTTGCCAGGTGATAAAGACGGGTTGGTCGCCGGACATGACCACACAAGGGATGAAAACTCGCTGGCCAATTGAAAACCGAGGGAACTCAAATGGGTGAATGGTAGGTGGGACTACAAAAGAGACACAAAAATTTATATTAACTTTAAGAGTTTTATGGAACATGTCTATAGATTCTAAAAGAGCAAATGTTGGTAAAATCAGTGCTTCTTCACATGCATATACAAAAAAGGTCTATAAAATGGCATGACTGAGCTGCTTGCAAAGCACGGAGGTTAGTAATAATTCTCTATTATGTTGTTTTAAATATTACTCCATTATATTGTGAATAGTGATGTGAATGTATATTGGAATCATATTGGAATTAGAGAAAAAATGTATCACCTTTCTCAACACAGAGCAGCTGAATTCTTTTAAAAAAAACAACACACATATGTATAACATTCTCTCTTTCTCTCTTTTTGCTCTCTGGGGACACTGTAGCCATCATGAGAACCAGATGCTTTGGAAAATTAATGATTTAAAATAACATTGGAATAAGCAGCACTTCAGCGCTTATTTAATTCACAACAAAATAGGCATAATAGGCTCCTGGGGATTCCCTCTCGGCAGCGGTGGAATGCTAAGCAGCTGAGAGGCAAATTAGCCGAGGCAGAATGGTGGCATAGCTTTGTCTACGCTGTGTGATTTCCCCCTCGCACTCTCCTTAGCACGTCAAGACCCGCCTGAGAGAGGAGGGGGGGGGGTGTAGCCCATCAGACATTTCAAATTATGCAGCGTCATTGAGGAAAGAGAGCCATCTGAGGTTATCATCATCTGGCTCAGTGCTGCTGCATATTCAGATGAGCCCTAGATAAGCATGGCTGGAATGATGGAAATGGTGCTTTGCTATCAGTGAAGTGTGTTGTTTTTACAGGTTGTGACATACAAATATACCTCTGCATATCTGTGTTCCCTGCGACAAGGAAGGATATATACTCTGGTGATGTTTTAATGTTTCTTCTTGGAATGACGAAATGTGTATATACCACGTGGAAAGAAACAGGGTGAGTGTGTGAACTGAATAACTGAGCCTGTCTTGGTATGTATTTATAAAGAAATGAATAAATAGTACAGATGGACATCCTTAAAAAATATGCTCAAAATTAAACTGTATATAAAACTGTTTATATATGTATATATATAATTATGTATATGAAATATATAAAAATATTATTGGAGATGTACACTTACTACTTGCTTTAGACAAATTGCAAATTGGTAAAAAATAATGCTGAGGTATCAATGACTATGCAAAATCAAAACAGCAAAAACTTATGCTAGTTTTCTAAATTTTAAGTCTAGGCTTACTGTCTGTGTAAACTCATCTGTAAATTACATTAGATACTACTCAGGCTCATACCTTTCACAGTAACATAGACACTCTGGTGTGTGGAGAGCTGAGGCTGCACCAGCACATTACATGTGTACTCTCCTTCATCTACATCCTTCTGCACATCAAAGAGCTTCAGGGTGCCGTTGTTCTCGAAGGCCCGTTGGCGGTGGTTGTATGGCAACAAATTGGAGTCCTTGTACCATTTTATGGAGTAGTATGGGTAGCCAATGACACGGCAGTGGATATACATGTCCCGGCCAGCGATGGCAGTGAGGTTTTTCATTGGTCTGATGCTGGCAGGCCCTTGAAAGATACATTGGAGAGACAACTCTCTTAAAATGATTTTAAGGCAGGGGGGTGTTGTTAAAGATAGGTGTGCTGTGTTGTGTGTGTTTTCAAGACACCACAAAGTTACATGCCTTGATTCATTCTGACAGTAAAAAATTAATATATTATCAAAATATACTTAGACATTTAAGCTGCCTAACTAAGACCTTATAGTTGCCTAAAGAGAGATGTGTAAGCAACTCAAAAAAAAATGCCCAGATTCATTACCAGTGGACTCATTCTGCTCTATTTCCTTCCTCAAATGGGCTTTTTGCCTTGTCAGAACCTGGGACTCATGTTCTCTTCTATTTCCGCCTATAGTGAATTTTAACTTTTGCTCCCACCTCTTTGGTGCCAACTGTGATTGCCTCTGACAAGCATTACAGTGGAATGTTCCCTTTCCTCCACTCATGAAGCTATTATCAAAACCATTACTCATGTTGCAGACATTTGCACACACTTGCAAAAAACCAACAGAATAACAAATAGGCGTCCATAGCTTAGTGTCTACCAGGGAAATGGACTATTAGGCTTCTCTTTAAAGCACTGTAGAAGACAGTTTAACCAGACTCTGTAGTGTACTTTGAGCACAGGCATGTCCTGGGATGCTGCTCTCTTTAGCACGATTAAGGAGCCAACGAGGTGAGAAACAGTCATTACATCTTCTCCGCAATGGCACCTGTGAAGATTTATCTTCATTGCTTGGCTGCATTCGGCATCCATGGACCCACGCTTCAGGGCTAGAGGATTACCCTATTTAGGCTTACAACATGCAAGAATGAACATAATCAAATTAAACCAATCTGTGTACAGAAACTACCCTTTCACTATGTAGTACAAAAATACTAGTAGCCTTGCATCAAGCACAGAGAGCCTAATCACCTCAGTATTGCCACTACATGATGACAATTCAGCCAACCACGTACCTGTAGAGAGCAGATCGCTCTTAAGGCATACCATGTAGTCATACCTAGCAGTAAATCATCCTAATGTGGTCCCGATATAAAGCTCTTAGCAGGTGTTGGGAAGGAAGCAGGGCATTAGAAAAGTTAATGTTGAAACCAATGGCTGGTGATGGACAGCACTACTCAGGAGGCTTTTGAAATGTCCTATCCCAAAGCTTCAAAATCAGCTTTCTAAATGTGAGATTATCTGGCAATTTATCTGAAGACTATAAATGAAAACCTCTTGACAAACTTAGTCGGGCATTTTTTTAACAGCTGCACATCCAAGTGCTGTAAACGTAGCAAAATAAAAATGTATAAAAGCAGAATCAATCAAGATATGCTTATGTGTATATGTGATGGTGTGTTGGAAGAGTTGATCTGACAAGCACCTCTTACGTTTATTCGCGCCTGGTAGGAAACTGTTCCAGCTGAGTTGTTGCAGATGCAGCGATACACTCCTCCATCAGGCACCTGGGTCTGGCTGATGTTGAGGTGGCTGACCACATGGCCCTCAGTGTTGGCATAATGGGAGATGCGGTGGCGGCTGTCCCGTACCACAGGCTCATCATCCAAAGTCCATGTAACCCTGGGTTCTGGCGTGCCCTTCACAGTGCATGACAGCGACACAAACTCATTGATGTTGTAGACCTTCTCGCTGAATGAAGCCAGTATCTTGGGGGTGCCATCTGAGCAGTGGAAAGAGATACACACACAAAGGTACATTTCAATACTCCACACTCTTTATTGTCATAATAGATCATTAGAAAAACATATCTAGAGCCTTTTTAACAAGAATCTGTTCAGAATCAAGATCAACTGCATTTTCATTGCAAGGTTGTCATGTCTGCTGTAGAAATAACTATCAGACTGCTAAGCAGATTAATACAGCTCATTTCTGAGACTTATCACTATCATTGATTTTCATTATTTCCTTATATATGTGGTCATGTGAGGCAGACACTGTAGCAGCCTGTCTTGTGCAGCAAACAGGCCTCTTTAAGGAAATTTTATGGAACTAAACTCTACTGCAGAACTTAGTACCATAAACACTTTGTAGATTTGCTCATGAACACAGAGATTCATGGTTTGGATTCAAATACCTGTTCACACAAAACAAAGAGGTAATACATTCAGCTATCTATTAATTTAAAACACTGTCTAATAACTGCTTCCACCCACAACTGTAAACTCTGACCTTCCAGTATGACTTGAACAAAGTCCTGGGCAGACATCTTGCCGTGTCTAGCAAAGCACTGATAGGCTCCTCCATCACTCTTGGCCATACCAGCCATGACCAGATTCTCTCTGTTTTGGCCTGTCATGCGAACGCTGTTGCTTGGGTAGATGAGCTCTCCATTGCGGTACCAGGACAACTGGTACTCTTCAGAGCCTGTTACACTGCAGGACAGTGAAACCTGGCTTCCAACACTGCCTTTCACCTTCCGTGGGCTCACCACAACTTTTAGGGGCTCTGTAGGTTATAGAGGTAATAGTTTAGTAGCTGCTTTCAGCATACAATTCAATGTGAATATTTTGTTTTGTTTGTTTTCAGTAGTTTTACTGAGGTTTTATCGTTATGTTGCCAGTTAACGTTTTAAAATGTTGCATATAGCACCCTTTAAACTCTTCTGAAACCACTGACAAAAATGAACCCCTGTGACTTAACACAAGCCCACATATACTGACCTTTAACCTGCAGCCTGCCAACAACCTCAGCATTGCCATATCCATTCCACACCTCACACACATATGTCCCTGTGTCGCTGGGCTGAGCTCTCTCGATGAGCAGGCCTGTCACACTCTGCCTGAAGCGTGTGTCGGGCTCCAGTGGCCGGTTGTCCTTTAGCCACCGGTATTTCGGTGCCGGGTGACCAGAGGCCTTGCAGGGCAACTCCACTCGATGAGCTGCCATTACTTCTCGTCGCTCAAAGCTGTCCAGTATGTGGGGTGCTGAGTTGGTGGGGTCTGCAAAGGACAAATAAAGTGCCATAAGAAGTTTTAGTTATGTTTGTTATCCAATAATTTCTGGAAAACTCCTAATTACAAGTTCTTAGAACAATCATGTAATGTACAGAGTTCAAAGTTAGTTTTTGTTAAGAACTGAATGGTTTTATTTACCATCATGACACTGGTTTCTGTAAAAAGAATAGTACCAAAACAACAGATTTTCACCTTGAAAATGATTTTAGATCGATATGTTATTGATCGATATGTATATTCGTACTATTCTTGGAAAGTAAAATGACCACCATGTTTCAAATCTGTGGAGAGTCCTTTTATGGTTAAGTGAAAAGAGGGCCTTTATCTCATGCCACCCCCTCTTTTGTCACAAACCCTCCTTGAGTCTAGTCTGCCTATCTGAGTGGATTTTTTGTTTATTTTCTGTCTTTTGTAAGGGTGAGTTGTGCTTGCTGTGCTTTTTCTTGATATCTGTCTGTCCTCTCTCCTGTCCTCTCTTCATTCTGTCCTCTCTTGTATTCTCTCTTCTGTTTATCCTCTTCTGCTCTCCTCACACCTGCTCTGCATCCAGAGACACAAATGACTCTAATCCAGTAATCATCAAAGCTCCATAAGAAGCCAGCTCAAACAGATTATAGAACTACTGATGGTAGAGAGGTGCTTTCTTTAGCTCTTAAATTTCTGTCTTAGTGACAATTGAAATCATCAACTTTCTTCTGTTTTCTCGTTCAAAATTCTTCCTGTCTGCCTGCATGCAAGCTTCCCCCAACAATGAATCTATGAGCCCCATTAGTCTGCCAGTTTTCTTCTGTGAATAAAGTCTGTTTGGCACCTAACAATTTGCCTTCTCCTGTCTACGTCTTGTTGTAGCCAAAAGCTGTGTCAGTGTGACACGTCCAACACGAACCAAGCAGGCATGGAATCAGTCTTTCAGGCTGTGTCCGCCCGAGAAAAATTACCCATCCAGCAAAGCCAGACACTTAGAGATATAGTGGACATTGTCTGTGCGCTGCTATTACAAGTATTCCAAATCCAAGATAAGCTTCCGCTACATGACAGCTCTGTTTCTGAATCATCCTCTGCACTGGCTCCTCCACAACTTCTACCACCTTTCTTGGAGCCACCTGAGCGGTACGACGGGCATATGGGATTATGTTGATCACTTTTGATACAGTGTGATCTGGTTTTACAGCATAGTTGCCGGCCTAAAAAAGAACCACACACAACCTTCTATGCAGGGTGCACCAAAGAGATGACTGACAAAATTATAAGTTGGAGGAACTCATGTCATGCCAACTTCTGTCTGCTGTCATCTTCTGTCCTTTGCCTATACCTTGCAGACCCCACTCTCATTTAACTCTAAACCTTTTTGGTTTGCCTGTCTCAGATGTGAAAACAATCATTCTAAACTTGCCCTTTACCTGCATTTTCAAAACTGGCTTATGTTGGTGAGACAAGTTTTAGACTAATGGCCCACCAACTGACATTGTATCTAACTAAAGTCCCCAACTCGCATCTGCATCTGGAAAGCCAGTGGCTAAACCAGTTGGTGCTTTGGTGCCACCAGCAGTCTCTTCTGCTGGTTTTCATTAGCAAACCAGAGACCAGGTAAAACAAGGAACCTAAAACCACCTCACGCTGTCTGGCATCACCCAATTCAGTCTCTCAGGCCTCTCAACTTCCTTGGGTCATGCACACCTGCAATAACCTTGCATCATCTGCTTCAGATATATCACCATGTCAACCTGTGTGTTTAACAGCTTCCCCTTTTCCATCCCATGAAAGATCTTGGTCCCCTTAATTGACACCCATGTCATGATATCACAAGAGCTGGCAGTTCAGCCCTGTTAAAAACCTCTGTTCAGTTACAGGAAATGCAATACTCATACTGGTTTTAAATTAAGCAGCAAGTTGATGATGCATCATTGTCAGACTTGTTATTTTGCTGTTTCTCTTACCTGAGACAATGAGGCGGGCACTATTGCTTTGTCTGGTCTCTCCTGTGTACCGATGGCGTGTCATACACCTGTAGTTGTATAGCCCGTCCTCCATTTGCACATCCAGGATATACAGGGCTCCCGTGGATGTGATGAGAAACCGTGACACTGGAAATAAATAAATGAATAAACAAACAAATAAATAAATGCTCTGTTTTGTAACGGCACATTATTGATGTGGGATGCAATTTTTAATAATCACAGTAAAGGTCTTAATGAAGCAATTGAAACTGAGTTACTTCCTGTGGGCCAGCACTAAATATGTCACCTTTCTGCAACTCGTCACAACTAGAAATAACCTCCGGTCAGGAAGTTTAACATTGAGCATTTCAGAAAAGCCACCTTATATTGCATATTCTCTACCAGACATATTTGTCTGAGAGTGTCTATTGCCGACAGACTGAACCTTTTCAACTAGTACAAAAACATTTCTTATTTTTTCATTCCCCACTGAGTCTATACTCAGCTTGACTGTCTGGTGCAACATGAATTTTATAAAAGAAATAAAAATTGTCAATATTTCTACTTTAAAAACAATAATTATCACTTCCAACACATGCTGAATGCCAAAATAAGTTCACATATTGCCTCCAAAGATGGGCAGTCCTTCTGGATCAAACAGTACACAAATATTACCTAGTTTTGACCTGTGACACTGAACTTCCACAACCAATAAATTTAATCCTAAAAATGTCACTTGAATGGCAGACATTGCATCCCTACTGAGCCAAAATCTAACTAAGTACTGTATGTGACAGATGAAAGGTCCAACAAAGAATCAATTGCCTTTGGTTTTCATCAGAAAAAGAAAGAGAGAAAGAGAAAGCTAGCATTTTATTTAAAAAAAAACAAACCAATATTCTACAGTCAATCAGTTTAAGAGGAGAGCATATTGTGTGTATTCATTCTAATGCACTTGAAACACTACCTTACACATTCTAAGAGAAAAAAATACAGAAAATCCAATTTTGAAGTCTCTTAGCAAATATTTGCAAGTCAGGTGAGGTACACAGCTCTGTGTGATTGTAGTCACCAAACATCTGCTGCAGCCCATTTAGTTCAGCACAGCTCTGAGGTGCTGTGACAAGGCTGTGTGTTGTGTGGCAGTGTAACACAGCTCGTTATCATGTAGCCCATCGCTCTCTTCTCTCTCTCTCTCTCTGGGGAGAAACTGTCTCTCTCTCAGTTTCATTTTCTTTCTCTACTCTAGACTAAAGCGTAGGGAGCCAAGGATCACAGAGCGCTTTGATAAGGCATGGCTGTGCAGGTCGGATGTGCTAATATCATGCTGATGTTATGCTAATTTGTGTTAACACATGGAAGTAGAGAAAGGTAGTCGGTGTTTATGAGGAGTGATGTGTGCTGTAGACGGTGGCTGCCAGTGTATTTTTTATCACTGATGACGGTAAGGCCCATCTGGGATCAGGATCAAATAGTGTTGCCATGATTTGGCGGATTCTGGCTGAGACATCATAATGCAGACTTTGGAGTATGCTAAATTTCTCTCATTTAGTCCCGTCATGACGGTTTAACATATACTACTACTACTACTAAATACTACTAAATACTACTAAATACTACTGGCTATTTCCGAGCGCATGATAAAATAATTGAAAGAGGTGTAAAGTGCAACATATGATGATTGTGGTGTTTCTGAAACAAACCAACAGCTAACCCTTGATTACTGTAAAGACTCTGGCTATGATATTGTTTTGTAAAAGTAAATGTGTTTAGACAGGCTAAAGGAAGCAAAGTCATACCGATGTCACACTGAGAGTTCATTTAGCAGTTAGCAGCTCCACTGGAGTGAGAGATTTTCAGGTTTAAGTTAAAGCAGGCAATGGCACAAAGAAAAGGATGCCAAATGATGATTTTTTTAAAAAAGGAGGTTGATAAGGGGGCTTTTGTTTCATTTACCACTGAGAACAGTATATATTTATCTTTTCATAATGAAAGACCACGTAGAAGAACATGCTGGCCAACTGGATTGACTAAGTAGCTCCAACTGAAAGACAGGAATAATTGCAGGGCCTGAGTGAGCTGGTCTTGGGAGGCATTACAGTGACTCGATTAGCAGTGAGTCAACCACACAGACACACCTCCAGATAGGTAAGGCTACACTCACCATCTATTTCCACATGCGAGGAGAGGTAAGAGGTTATGGACTTGTTTACTTTTGAATTAGGATTCATACCAAGCAGAGTCTAGCCGACAGCATCATCAAACACCACCTCCTGATCACTGCTTGCTTCATAACTTCTTCTCCTTTTCTTTTGAAAATACTGAATATCACAAGAAATCTGATCTGATATTTCTTGGAAAAAAACTTGCAGCAATGAATAAGCTACATCTTCGGTGTTTAAAGAAAAAAAACTCTTTGCCCGTGAATAAAGTAAATGACCAAAAAAAGGACTTTAAACATATTACAGCATGGTGCAACAAGAAAAGGGTGATTGAGAGGACAGAGAAAAATTGAGGGAGAAATAAAAAAGGAGAGGAAGCAATACACAGAGGAGAGTAGCGAGGATGCTATTGGGAGCAAGTGATGACCTAGTTAGAAATAAGAGACCACGGATCTGATATCCTGAAGGGTTGTTTCAGTTTGTGGTCGAGATGCTCAAGTGTGTGACAGACAACCAGTGGCAAAGTGAGAGAGATAGTAGAGTTACAGAAACAAGTCTCAGTTAACTATCACATTTATATATTACTGGTAGAAAATGTAGTTTGTTTTCAAAGAAGGAAGCAATTCAGAAAAAGCATATATCAAAGCAAGAGGAGAGAACGGGCTCTCTCTCATGTCTTTCATTTCCCCCTTTTTCCATCTTCCTCCTTTGTCTTTCCTTCTGAAAGTTGCCTGGCATCAAATGTTGACAAGGCAGGCTTCTGAATGAGAGGAGCGTTCATTAGAACAGACTGCCTGTCACTGTGACAAAAGGCCAGGATTTGGAGAGAGGAGTACGCCTGTGGTTCTAATGCACATTAAAACAGACACATACACACGTGTTTACATGCATGCGTGTGTGTGTGTGTGTGTGTGTGTGTGTGCTTGTCTCTTGTCTGCCAATGAATCAAACTGGTTCTGCACTGGAAGTGGCTTTCTCTCTGAGTAGGATGGTTCACTCTAAGGACCAGCAGAACGACCTGTTGTAATGTTTTTTTTAAAAAAGAGGCTTTTTGCTGTCTGGCTATTAAATAAATAAGAAGATTGACACCAAGTTAATTTCTTCAAGTTATTTTCAGAGCTGGGACCAGGGCAATGCAATTACAATGCAAATAGAAGAAAACAGTTAGCCTGGCTTGGTCCAAAATTAAAAAGAAGAAAAAAACAACAAACCACAACTTAATATTTTCTCACTGAACAAAAGTGACAAAATGCTTTAATAAGTGAGTCACTCTAGACGCTTGCCTTGGTTTCCAGTCCAGCTAAGCTGTTTGACCTGATCTTTTTTGGTTGTAGGTCCATATTATTTATGCAGACATGAGAGCGCTATCAATCCTCCAAGAGAAAAAAGAACAAACATGTTCGTTCCAGATTGACAAACTACTGCTTATTAAAGCTAGGGTTTGAAGTCTTCCATTGACCAAATATTACAAGAAACAGTGTTGAATATTAAATTATTTTTTCACACTACCTTTCTCAGCCCTTGGAAGAGTTTCTTACACTTTAAGTATGCATTACTGCAAAGAGCAGCTCAGTAAAGTCTTTTCATTCTGCTTGTACTGTACAAATCATTTCCATCAGCACAAGCATTTCACCCTTAGCTACTAAACAAAACATTTTGAAAAGCTGAAGTTGCTGTCGACATTAGTTCCTGACAAAATCTAGAAACAGAGTGAAGAAATTGTGTGGAATATAAAAATCACTAAAATAATGGTAACAACAGTGTTAATTTTAGTTGATCGTGTGCTTTCTAGTTTTCAAACATAGCTTAGCATCTCTTCAAGAGGTAAATAAACAGCATGAGCAGAGTATTTTCAGACCACTGCAATGAGAACAGAGGGTTGCAAATAGAAAAATTGTCCAGTTCTGTTGTATTTGATCATATTCTTTATTCTTGGATAAATTCCATTTCTTTCTTTGCAGAACGAGTTCATGCTTAATACAACAAATGGAATTGATCGTCTCACACAGAGCTGCAGGTCTACAGTGCTGTATTGTATGTGCACATCCTTGTGAGTCGAGGGCATTTCTGTGTATTCTTACACCACTGCAGTCATCTTAAAGCCTACTGGCTTGTGTGTCTGCATATTAAAGTGTTTGTGTATGTGAATGTGTTTCTATGCAGTGTGCATGTAAGTGAGTGTGAATGTGTTTATGTAGCATACAGCTGCATGGAGGAATGGTCAATAATAACAATCGAAGGAGCTCCACGAAGCTTTCCCATGCCTCTCTTTGCTCTACCTACTGCATACTAACACCGTGAGAGACAGCTTCAACTGTTCTTGCAGCATGTGTGATAATAAGCTTATATACCAGCATTTGTTTTGTCCACACCTGGTGTATTAGTGAATATTTCTAAAACTATGGCTTCATTTCACTCCAGGTGGCTTGCTGGAATCCTCTTCCCTTCCTCGGCCCGCCCAGCTGCTTTGGCATCGACAGAGCCACAGACACAAGTTCCTTTCTGTGGATCCACACTCAATAGCTTCAATTAATCCCCATATAAGCAACACTGAGACTGCAAGTAGAATCTTTGTTCATTTAAATTAGGAGGCCTCGCAGTTTTTCTGCCTGTGAGGCATAATGTGTAATAGCAAGAGAGAGATGAGGCTGACTTCTGTTTATAATATAGCTTTATTGTTACACGTTTGATCAAGGAGAGTTTGCACCAGGCTAGATGTGTCTTCACTGGGCACGTAGGTTCACATGTGACAAGGACTTGAAAAGAAGAATTTCCAATATAGTGGAGCGCAATGACAAACAACAGCATAGTTGAGCACTTTGACCTGCGCTTGCTGAGCGACCATCTGCCTCAGTATATAGCAGAAAGAGTTACCTTGGCTGCCTGAGTCATTTTAATATTCTATAATTGAGACATGAGTGGAGCAGAGATGAGATGGGAGGAGGGAGAGAAGAGATGGAGAGAGCAAACAGGAGTGAGAGAGAAAATAAAGGATCAAGAGGGAAAGAGCACCTCTGGGATACAACCACTCTCTGTCATCTGAAATGACTTACAAATTAGCTTACAGCTATGCGCTCCCAGTGAAGAAAAAAAAGGCACAACTTTCATATGCTAATTCAGATCATGGCTGGGCAGAGCAATTATAAAAAAAAATGTCAGCCCTGACACATCTCAACAGGAACCCACTATCTCTGTCTCTGTTTTTATATTGTCTATCTGTCTTCCTCCAGTCACATGGACTGTTGTTAAGGTAGGTCCCAACATAACACACTGTAAAGATATTGTGGTGATAATCTATCTACAACATATATAATCCAAGTGCTGATTTGAGAATGTCTGTGCATATCTTCTTCTATCTATCTTTGCAGCTCTATACATAGCACCATCCTTTAAGTATATTATTTTAACAAAGAAAAATACAGTTTGGAAATATTAATCTAGATGCTAATTTCACATTCCTTACTGACATACCTCTGTCTGATTATCTTCCACTATGACCTTGGACAACTTGCAATTCTCTGACTCTAAAGATCTTTGAATTGTCTGACCTATCAACACCAACAGTCTGGAAGCCACTTACGGGAAACCCATGGAGTCAGCTAAACAATGCAGATAAAAATTGCTTCCTCATCACTCTGCTGGCAGTGTCCCCACTGTGCAACTGTCTTGGAGTGTATTAGCAAGTGGAGTGAGGTCCCCAGAGACAGCCGAGGCCTACAGTGTCACCGTAACCTTGGCCACTCAAAGTCATTCTGCTTGACGAAAGAAAAAAAAAAGAAAAGATAATCCATGCTGCTTGTAAAGCTGCACACTAATAAACAACACCTATGTATTTAGAATAAATTTACTAAATCTCCGTTCGGTGGTAAATGACTGCAAAAAGAGATGATGTGTTGGTTCGTCTGTTGTGTAAGCATATGCTTTTCATTACAAATGTTCCATTTGAAAATGTATTCTTGGCTGTTTGTTAGGTTGAATTCAGCAATTAAACATGTTAACCTAATGTTTGCTGGAGGCCTATAATTACTGAGTAACTGATTAAGTGAGAGTAGATTTAGTCAAGTGTGTTGCAGAATAGCATTTTGTACAATGAGTACTGTGGAAACTACGGTGAAAATGGTAACAGTGTTTAAAGCTTGTTTGGATCAAGGGTGTATAAATAATTCACTTAAAAGTGTCCATGTTTGGTCATTTTATACATGATAACATACGGAACAAAATGCAAAATTACAGTAATTGTTTTGTTTTGTGTGTGTTAACACTAAAACCCTGTTTAAGTGAAAAGGTCATTTTATCTTAAAGAAAGTTTTGTCTCCTTAAAGCTTATGACAGCTCCCCCTTCAGTCTATTTAAACAATGAGAAACTCTCATATCTGCTAGTGATAGAGACAGAAAACAAATGCACAAGGGCAAAGCACCAATGGCTGAAGAAGAATAATTCCCCCTTGAAGGGCACTTGGTGAAGAAGAATCTGCACTGTACTTGAAACAGTCAATACAATTCAATCGAGCAAAGTTGTCCTTTTAAAATAAATATAAATGTCAATTAATTGCATGAGAAATACACAAAGAAAAAAATCTGTTGTAATAGTCATCCTTTTATAATATTCAATATGACTTGTACAAGCAGGATCATTGAGCTGCTTCTTCTGTAAAACATTTTCCTGAATATTTTTGAATGCACCCTCTTTTAAACAAAATATTTGAATGTTGTATTCAATGTAATGGTAATAATACCAGGAGGACAAGTATATAAATATAAAAAAATGGCAGGCAGATAACAACTGTTAAATGTTGTAGATCAAAAGTTAAAACATGACAAATTTCCTTTATGTGAGATTTAAAATTTCATCAGAAGATTTTTTGTACATCTCCATCTCTGAAAACCCCTGCCAAATCTAATTCCTACCTCATGAAATAAAAATTAAGCCAGTTCTGTCTCTAAGCTGTCTCAGACTGCAGCCTCAACAGTGCCATATGCGACACCACATTGTTTCCCACTATGAAAATGTCACACAGTGTCTGGCGCCAGAATTGCTGGTGTAGCCTGTGAGTAATAATGAGTGTATGATGAGTCCAGGAGGGCCTGTGTTGTAATTAGGCCTGGTCAGAGTTATTGGCAGAGTGACTCCAGCTTGATCAGGCTGGGATAAGCATCTCTATGGAGAGGGGGATCCCAGCAATTTCAAGCCCCTCTAATAAAAATCATTTGTCATTCTTACAGGAGGCACACTGACAGCCGCTGGGGTTGCCATGGCAACACACTGGCCTCCATTCGCTTAGCAAGCATTATTCCCAGTACAGTAAATGGTGGAGAGGTGGAAACATGCACACGGATTCTGTTCAGTTAAATGCTTTTATTCCAATTTCAGTCAGATGTTCTGATGTTTAGAAACACAATCACAGTTCTTCCTTTGTGTTTATAATCTACTGACATAAAATTGTTATTTTGTTGCTCTATGATATAATCTATATGTTAAATGTTGCATGTTATCTGTAAGACTATCTTGATTCCATTTCCTGAATGTTGTAACTGCCACCAGAGGAAATTAATCCTTTTTTTGTTTTGATCTCATAAAAAATAAATAAATTGGCAGAACTTATAAACATACTTTTGAAAATTTTAATTAGAGTGCACAAAAATCTTACATATACAGGAAGAGGTCTTAAAGTTTAAGGATGTAACTGTAACTTGAGAAAAAAATCATCATTCTATGGACAAACTGTCTGCTTTGATTTTCATATCAGATTATTAGTTGCAGTTTATTAAATTCCAAAATTTGAGCTTAGTTCATGCATCTCAAAGGTGAAGAATTGCTGCTTTTTGTTGTCTTTTCTGATATCTTTCCAATCTCTGTTGAACAGAGCAAGACAACAGAAAATATCAAGTTTGGCTTTTTGGAAAATTTGATTGATTGTTTTTTTTACACTTGACAGTTTTTAGACAAAAAAAAGAGGAAAACTAGCAGACTGTCAAGAAAAATAACTGTTACTTGCAGCCTTCGTGACACCTAGCATATTTTGTGTAAAAATCACTGAATGTAGTTTAGTTTTTGAATTCAGTTTGAAAAGGTGAAGACAAGCTGCTATTTTACATACCACAAACACACTGCACCTTAAAATTGCACAGAGACACATTTACTCATGAATGAATTTGACTTTTATTAGGATAAAACATAGAAATCTCTACCCTCCCACAGGTTGACAATATGTATTTGGCCCTAATAGGTTCACAAATTCAGAGACTCAGAAACAGACACAGAAAACAAGCACCTGCCCTAATTTCTCACCGCACCTGGACTACAACCTAGAAGCAGCCTATCTTGGTCCAAACCCTATCTGCTCGCCACAGAGTTGAGTCAGAGTAGAAGGCTAAGCTTTTTTATTGCTGCTCCTAATCAGTGGCAGCATCCCTCTGCTCATTAACTAGACACACGCTAGCCTCGGGCTAACGGCCTCATATGTCAACCACAGATAAAGATGTCATCTTCTGCTTGACTGAATAAACCGCTATTAAAACTAGATGCAAATGGACGTTGAACGATATTCAAATCAGGAGGCAAGAGGGAGGCTTAAACCCTGAGGCACTTGGCCTCACATTCAACATTGCCCCACATTCCTCTGTCGTGTTAAAATGAGATATTTTAGGTACTGCCTGTCTTCAGAGTGATGTTCTATAGGAGATCTCAGATTGAGATCCGAACAACATCATACGAGACAGATGTTGTAACCCTGACCCTAAACACTGAAACGGTATGACGTTGAGCTCTTTTAACAGCATTTCTTTTGCTTAAAACTACATTTTGGACATGTCAGGTTCACCTGCCATTTTAAACCAATACAAGAACCACAGGTGAGGCTGTGGCTCTGCTATTAAGAGTTTTTCATCGATTTACATTTCTATCCTGTTACATTATCAAGCTCTTAACTGAAAGTATACAAACTGATCTGGCTGATCTAGAGAGAATGTCTTATTGACCTCCTTACATTCTTCTTCCTTGTCAAAACTTGCTACCTTTATTACCCACAATGCAACTCGGCCAATGACAATTCTGTCTGGGATATGGGTATGTTATGCTGGTGGCGACAATCTGGGAAAATCCCATGTAGCTTCTCAGCCTAAACTGACTCAAACGACATGGCTTGTGTATGTTACACAGCTCCCTTTGGAGCCATTGCAGCTTCGTCCAGTTTTTTCCACTGTGCAGATGTAGTACTCCCTCACACCTGTAAACAACTTTTAATTTGAAAAGCTTGGGAATTCCACTTAAAAGTCGCAGTCTCTCCATTGTGAACTGCTGTTCCTGCGCTCAGCAAGCTGTGGGCACAACTAGTGTAGACAGACAAATTAAACTTTATCTCATCAAATATAAACAGAATCAAACAATGGACAGTGTAAGAATGGAGATATTTGTACAGGACTTATTTAGCAGACAGTGACATACTATGACAGGATGCCTCTGTTCTCCACCAGACTGTTTCGAGGCAGCTGTGTGAGCATTTTTTTTCTACCAGACAAATGTTTGTTTGCTGCAGTGAAAACTAAGGAGGGGAATCTCTGCTACAATAGCCTTCAAATCTATGACTGTGTTGTTTCTATCTGCAGTGTGTGTATGGCTGCATGTGCAGTATAATTAGCCAGTGCTGGAGTTGAGCTATTAGACCCCTGACGGTTGTGTGTTTACAATGCTATCATTGGCCTCTCTCTGGCCAACACTAAATGAGCCAGTGTTGAGCCTCAGCTGTATGATCATGAATATTCATCTCTCTGTCTGTGAGAACCTCTGTGTGTGTGTGGTGCACTGGCAGGCTTGAAGGAAGCTATTACCATCTACTCAATCACACCCGTCACTCTGTCTGGATAAATAAAGTCAAGCTGACAACAATTCTACTTACCGCCAAACCTGAACAGAACGGGCTTTGTTTTAGGGGGCAAAAGAAGAGCTGGGTCTGTTTTCAGTCCTGCAGGTTCTTAAACAGCAGTGAGGCAGGTGACGAGGCAAACAACTTTTTGCTTGGACATATACACACACACATACTTTATGCTCACTCTTTCACTCATGCTTTATGAAAGTTCAGGATTGGAGAAAAAAGGAAATGCTAAAATACCATTTGTGACACCTGAAGAAGGAAATGTTGACTGTTTTTGTATGTATGTATAAATATTTATTACATATTTATAATATGCATGTCATATTCTATCACACCTCTACTAATGTTAACAAACAAAGCTTTGATTGATGTCATTATGCCCACAGACCACCCAAAAGAGGTTGATTAAGCCATGTGTTACTTGCATGAGTTTGAAGACAATTTCTCCTCTAAACCCCCAAATTTAACAACAGAAGAACCTCTGATCTCTTCTCCGGTGGGTAAACAGCTCCAGCTCAGGGCAGAATTGTGTGATTCCACGTGTTAATCCCTCCTGAAGCATCAGACTACTCAAATGTCTCACTCACAAAACACTCAAGGCTCCAGCATAAGTGTGATAACCCCTGCAATCTGATGTTGACTCAGAATTGTAAATGTAATGGACAAAGCTTCAAAGCTTTAAAATATGCAGTGCAGAGCTAACTGCAACCCATAGGTGTATTGAGTACCTCTGACACACAGGAGATATTTTTATGTATACAAAAGGGCCATATTCAATGCCAAATAACATGGTTTTCATGTAAATATGCATATCTCAACATTGTTGTTAATTGCATTTACTAAGTGAGAACAAGACAAGCCTTCATGAGGACTTGCTAAACTGTAATAACCTGGGTGTAAAAGAGTGACTCCCATAAGGCCATTCCCTCGAGATGTCATTGCACCACATTCCCACTTATGGAAAAAGACTTAAATACAGTGCTCATTGGTGTTTCATGGTAATTTGTGGTGGCAAGTGGAGCAGGCAATGCCGCTCTGTGAGTAAAGCAGAGGGGGCAAGAGGAGGATTAGATAATCAAACAGTGTGCCACTTTAAATAATCTCTGGATCCTCTGGGGGAGGTGAGACTTAAAGCCGGAGCCCTTCTGATTTAATTGTCTGATTTCCTCGTCATTACGGTTGAGGGCCTCAGTAATTCAGGCTTATTAAATATTCAGGAGCCATACTAAGGAGGGGAGGGAAGGAGGGAGAGGCGGGAGAAAGATGAAGGTAAAGAAGAACAAGAAAAAGAGAGTAGGATGAAGTCTTGGCATGATGAAGCATACATGTCTTTGCTTACATGGACTTAGATATAGACAGACACTACCTTTCCATGGTTTGAAACCATCTGTTTTCTATAACAGTAACAAAAATGGTTAAATTCAGACACCAAATTTAACATTTACATTTGACATAGTTTTAGTCCTAAAAGGGGAAGAATTACTTTCATTTAGTTAATGTTTCACGGTTTTGCAGAACAGGAGACAAAACTGTAGTATAAATATATAACAGCGATTACTGTTCAATTTGAAATTTGTTTCACAGTCCAGAAAAGAGCAAGTGCCCCATCATTACTCTAACCACAGAGGTTCAAGTTATGAACCGTCACTTGTCCATCCATAGCATGCTTAGCTTATATTCTGTGATTCAATTTTAGTAGGTTTTTTAATTTTTAAATTTGTAAAGTTTTTAAACGCTTTGCTAAAGTAACACCACAACTACTTAAAGGTATTTTGTCCTCTTGACACTAAAAAAAAGGAAACATTTTCTTTCTTAAATCTGCACAGATTTAGATACTAACCTTCAATTTCTGTGTTTTTTAAATCAATGATCACTTAACAGTGTTACATTTATAAAATACATCAATCCATGTGTCATAATTCAGGTTTTAATTAAATTACAGAGCATGGAAATATTAATTTCATATAGTAATGTCTTGTAAAAGCAAACGTGGTTAAGTAGGCAAAAACATTGAGACAAGTTATGCTGACTAAGTAAAAATGCAAACACACGCACACAAAAAACAGACAATTTAATATTAGAAAAGCAGTCAAAAAATTTCCAAGGTAAAAACAATTAAATCTTGAATCGTCATTGGATCGAAACACTAAGCTAAACCTAAAAGAATCTAAACTTGTTGACTGACAATTTTTGTCAGAATGCAAAGTGTTAAATCTCATTTAGATTGATAACAGATTCAGATTGCTGGTTACTTCAGAGGGCATCCTAAAGTGCTGACTAGAGCTCTCCATGGTGCTGAACTACTCTGCTGAGCAACAGACAAAAACTCAACGTTTGATTCTCAAAATTAGTAAAACTTAAGTTACACATTAAAACAAACGTATTGAAGAGTGTTGGGATGAACTTCAGGAAGAAATACTTATATACTAAAAATAAAGTGTCATTATTATTTTTTTCATGAACTGAAAATAAAAACATTTCATCCTCTCCTCTATCCTCTATTTTGATTCTCCTCTACTCATGTATTGGAGGATCAAAATGTTTTTGATAATAAAAATAAAGGTCAGAATTACAACAGAAAGTCCTGTCAGGTTAAATCCCCTCTGACATGAAGTAAGTATCAAAGCCCATACATGAAATTACTGCAAACCACATAATGGGGATTAAGTAGTCGTGATCATGGTCCAGAGCTAGAGTCTCCACCCACAGCACAACGGAAACTACAACCCAACATCACATTTATTCCTGTATTCACTTACTAAAACCAAATGCTTCATAAAAGGATAGTCAGGGTTTGTTAATGAAGCCAGATAATTATTTTAAAGGTTTTCCTGAATTAGTAACAGTATCCCGTTATCCCATTATACAACTTGTTGTATAATGACAAATAAACTTCCTTGTATCCTTGTGTGTGTATGTATATATATATATATATATATATATATATATCTTGTATGTAAATCAAAGTAACTAGCTGTTAGATGACTGTAATAAAGTAATACCTAATTTTTTTCCTCTGAAATGTAGTTGAGTAGAAGTAAACTTATTTGGAAATAGAATAAACAACTCTAACTAACGAGCCAATCTAAAAACAACACTTACAACAACAACAGTGATAATAATAATTTCTTCACTCAGAACTTCGAGCTTCGGTGTAAATGTGCATTCTGTACCCCTTCGTAATTATCTGAATATTTACTTATGAATTTAAATTTTAATGTAAAAAAAAACATAGTAAGTGAGCATATCTATCCCACTCTAACATAACAATGTAATGCATAAAGCTAATTATATTGTTTCCACAAACCCCTTTGGCTTTCTGCTTAAACATGTTTCTGACTACTGTAAATAAATCCTGTAAAGCTGTGAGCATCTGCTGGAGCATTATAATATGTATAGCTGTTGGAGTGATCATAGTTGCATGTAACTGGTAAACGGTTCCAGACAGACAACAGGACATAAATCTCCTCAGTTTCGCCATTCAAATGTGATCTCCATGAGCACGACGGGAGGATTAAAGAAGGTTCTTGAGAGTAGACACTCCTCTCTCAGCAGGACTGGCTATTGACCATCTTTCTTAGGAAGGTTTCAGAAATGTGCTGCAGCAACAATTAGATTACAAGGTTTTACTCAGACCTACATTCATTTATTAGTAAAACTGGATATTTGTGGTCAAGCATCACAGATTGAGAGAATGATGCACACTCACACTCATTTGTACAGGACACCTAAGAGTCTGTGCACATTAATGTTTGAAGATAATGGCTTTAATTATGATTCAAAACAATGTCACAGAAAATGACAAAATGTTTTAAATGTATATGTATGTATATATATTAGTAAATTAAGGCAGATGGTTTCAGCCAACCACTAGAGGGATATTATACAAGAATATTAAATATTCAATCAAATAAACTACTTGTCATAAGGTAACTTCAAGGAAAATGACCTTCTGGAAATATCAAAGTATTAATAGGAGAGCGAACCAGAACGCAGACATGACTAACATCAGCAAAAGTCTTTAACAACCAGACTCCACACATGTTACACCCCTTTAATTCTCTAGAGAAGAGAATTGAGACACACCCCTCGTTTACAGTACGACTCTACTACCATTAAATCCAATTCTCAAAGAAGCCTTCATCTTTTCTGCTGAGGTTCTAAATCATTAGAGAAAAAAATCTTTCCCTCCTTTTATATCATCGCCTTTCAATTCCATCTCCCTCCCTACCCCATCTCCTTCTTTGTCGTGGTCCCCTCTGTCTCCTTGCTTTTCATCTCGTGCTTTTTTTTTCGTGTCCCTCCTCCTCCTCCACCCGTTCCCCCCTCTCTCTCCCTGCAGAGCATTAGCTTGCAGTGGTCAGGCCGCTTGACAGCTGCTCCACCTGAAGAATATCAATCAATGTTGCTGTGGAGACAGAATCAGTAGGCTCCCCTCCTTTATTTTCCACCCTTCTCTTTCTTCCATTTGTCTTACATGTGGTTGTTCATAGACCAACTATGATTCAGTGATTGTTTTATTCTCTCAAGTGTAAATGGATCATTAAGCTCACACAAAGTGTGAATATTTAGATACCTCTGAGTTCTGTGGGAGCATACACTGGTAGCCGTTTCTGCTAATTTATTTGAGGTGTGACTAATTGAGTTGCGGATGCAAACCCCATGATGTCTCAGACTATCACTCCAGAAGAGCCAGGCAGACAGGCGTGGGATGAGATTGTCTATCACTGCTAACACATGACAGAAGAGTTAGCACTGTACAAATCATGCTGCTCAATATAGGACCACAGTTAAAGCGCTACTAATCACAATTAAAGACTCTTTCATTTATGTAGACAAAACTTTAAGCTAAAATTCTTTTGTCATATATTTTACTGTATTTATTTATTTACCAAAAAATGAAATTATATTTATTATTGTATTACAATTTTAAGCTAAAAGGCTGGAATGTCTTAAAAGAAAAAAAGGAAATAAAACAAAATGCTTTGAAAAGAGATTCTGAGTATATCACCTAGCAACAATTCCTCCCGGATAGCCAAACTGTCAGGAGACCAATCACATTCTTCCCTATAATTGCTCCAATCTACCTTCCCATACGGCACACACTCCCCAAACATAGCCCTAACCCTGCTGTTATACATAATACTAAGCAGTGAAATGACTCCCCACAGACCCATCGTCAGTGGCACCAGTTCCAGGCCCGCCAGCGGAGGGTTAAGTAAATATTGGGCGAAGCAGCTGCTCTCAGAGTACCATCGTCTGCCTGTGTTCCTGCCTAGTCCCAGCCTGGTATAAATCACACACAGCAATTAGTGCCACGCTGTCCCCCTGCCCTCGTTAAACAACCCCGTCTGCTGAGGAAGCCCATAAACACCAGATACCAGCCTGCATGGGTGGAGGAAGGAGGGATGGATTGATGGATTGACACTCAAGAGAAGTATCACTGTGTGACTACTAGATTGATCTAAATAGTAACATAATCATACTTACATACACACATTAAAATACTTAAACATGCTAACATTTAGAAAGTGTAATGTTTTTTAATGTTTATTGCCTTAGTGTAACACCAGAGCATGGCGACCTTTCATAATTAGCAATTAACGGAATTAATAGTTAAGTCTGATGGGAATGTCCCTGATTTGTAGGTAACTGGCATTGAACAAAAATAATAAACAAGTCAAATGCAGAGATGGCACTTGAAAAAAAGGTAGCTTAAGTTATTTTGATTCATCCTCTGCAGAGCGGGAGTGTAAGTCCAAAATTACACATCAAGCCATTTAATAGTTAAGCTGTTACAGTCTTACCAAAAGTGGAGGACAAAAGACAAACACATGAGCACTGTTTTCCTTAATGCAATGCCCCTAGTAGTGACATGTTATTTGGAAAATTACAAATAAAGCCAACAGAAATTTCCTTCCCAAAGTGGCTTGTTCTTTTTTGTAAAGTTGATGAAAAAACTTGATGATTTACTCAGATCACCATGTGAGCATTCTGCCACAAATCAAATGCACCCATGTGACCTGCTGGGTTTGGCTTATAAATGCTCATGTTTGATCCAGTTGTGACTTCTTTAAACTTGTACTGAAACTTCTACCTTAAATGAAGCATACAAAGCTTTTCTGTTGTTCTGGGCTCCTGCTGTTACATTGGGACTGGGAGCCTCTCTGTTTGAAAACTTGTGTATCAGAGATTTAAAGGAGTGCAGTGGACCGGAGAGGCTGAGTAGACTAGTTACAACTGAGCCGAGAATCTGAGTGGACTGTTTATAATGTGAACTGGGAATGTTCAAAAAAACAAAGTTAATCCAAGAGTAGCTTGTTGAGGACTTTGGAGTGTGCACAGAAAAACAGTCAGACAGGTGAGTGTATCCACTGTGTTGCCTAGCAACATAGCGTTGTATCTGCACACCATGCATTTGATAAAAACTGCATCACTTTTCTTCAGTATGTTTGTGTGAGGCTGCAGGTGCTGTGAATTTATAGAGTCTCTTTATCTGTTGATGTTTTTTCTGTTTTGTTGATGTTTTATTCTGCTGTAAAAGTGACAGTAATTCCACTTCTGTAGCCTAATGTTACTTGTTGCTCATGGCAGCGTCCGCTGCTCTTTTGATTTATTGTTAGTATTTCGTGTTTATTTGTATGAGTTTGATGTCACTCCACAAGTATGGAGCTAGATTTACATTTGGGACGTTCAATTTGCATTTAGCTTCCAATATTACTTGAGTAATATTTGAGTGCTCTGTGAAAGCAGCCTTATTTGAATCAAAGATTACTCCCCTTAGTTTTTATATATATCTCCAATGCAATAAATATTCTCTCTGGTCCTAAAACCTTTTTCTCCAGTTTCTGATTTTTCAATGTCCCCTTGCCAAAGGTAGGTGGTGGTTGGGTTCAAACTGTATATTATACTTAATTCAATCAAAAGGTGGAGAAAAAAAAACACATGTACTCGATATTTTCAATTTTAAATTAATTGTGCTTTAAAGGCACACAAGTTAATGTTAGGTTAGAAAATACAAAGCTCAAATGACTTCAGGTCTAAACCACGGCCAATTCAGGTTTTCTATTTGGATATAGAGGTACAGTTATTTTTTAAGGTTGAACAGATACAGATAATAAAGTTTCTAGGCATCTCGAGTCCATCCAATTTGTTTGTGTTAGCAGTTCAAAGTTAATGATATATTTGTTTCTTAAATGTAAAGATAAGCCTGGAACCAGTAGGAGGAGATAAAGGATTACTTCACACGGCTGCAGGTAATCCCTTCATGTATTTTTCCATGGCTACTTTTTTCAGATCTATAAAGGTGTGCAGCCTTCATCAAGGAGGACAGTACTGTCTGGCAAAAGATCAACTGTGCAATTAAAGCACTGATGTGTGGGCAGAGCGGCTGCACTCTGTTTAGTGAAAACCTTTCAAATCACCATCCTCAGAAAGAAAATTGCTCAGATCAGGGTGATCTTCTGAGACAAGAACATGCACCGAAGTAGGCAAAGAGAGCCAGCAGAAGATCAAACGGATCATCATTTTTAATTACACTAAATGTTAAAGTAAATACAATACAATGTTAGGGACTTTCCTCCCACACAAAATAGCATATTTTGCTTTAGCAAATGCCCAAAAACGTAATGTAGGAATATTTACAAAGTGAGTCCACAGAGGAAATAAGTTGGAGGCTGGTTGGTTGATTATACCAGTAAACAGAATGTTTGAATTTCAGACAGAAAGCACTGTTCTTTCTCCATTTCCCTCTGATATTCAAAGTTAGTTGTTTTATCATGACAAAGGTTCTCCATCCTTGACTTAGGGGCTATTTTAACTTTGACAAAAAAGATCATTTTAATGAAAATAAGTTGTTATTTTAAACCAAACCATGATTTTTCCCCCCAAATCCTTTACATATATCCTTTGTTTGTGAACCTACTTAAACCTTAACCAGTTAAGATGAAGATTTTATCCTTACAAGCTCCTAAATAACCACATGAACTACACCCAAATGTAAACACATGGCAGCTTAAATGTTTGATTTATGAGAGCATTTATTCCCGTGATCATTAGAGGTTCTTTCAAAGTAATAAATCATAAAAAAAATCATTAGAAACACTAGTCCATCTATGTCGGTATACAACCACTGCAGACATAAACAAAATCAGAAAAAGGATCTCTTAGCTTCGAAGGATAGTAATCAGACAGTGACCTGCTATTTTTATTTAACCCATAGGACCAAAACAGCACCAGCCAAAGATGATCTAATTTATGATGCATGCTCTTAAAAGTCATAATCAATGGTCACTGAGCTGATTTTTATCATCCATCAACTGATTCCTGTAATGTAAAATACCCAATTAAGCCTTCAATGTAATTTAGCCCACAACAGCTCATGAAAGGACAAAAACAGCGTCTGGTGAGATGAGAAATAGCCATCAGCACCTCAATTACCATATTGCTCTAAATTGCAACAATCACAGGGGGAACATTTAACATGCCACCACCCATTGGAAAAAAAGTCCCACAAATAATGTCACAATGAATGTAACTGATTTACATTCTGCTCTCTCTGTGATTGTGCTACCAGTCGCTGTTGTGTCCAGGGTAATTATGAGGTAATTGGAGTGTAATTGGGCATTGGGCAGATCTAGAGCAAGAGACACAGATAGACAGACAGACAGACAGACAGACAGACAGA
>JAPZDZ010000006.1:3043440-3074532 GCA_029783805.1 Acanthurus tennentii | reverse complement strand
AGATAGAGTGCTCAGGTGCTTAAAGATAGACTTATCTAAGGGACAGTGCTGATGGACAGATTCTCCCCCTCCACCACCACCTGACTGCCCCTCACAGACGACAAGGAAGAGGAGAGGGGGTTGAGGGAGGCTGGAGGACTGATTCGGAGAGGGGGATGGGGAAACATGGCTGGAGCAGGTTGAAAATGCTTGTTAGTAGTGGTGCTACTGATGCTGTAAATAAAAACAGGTTGTCATTCTAGGAACACTTGGTTCGTACACATGTGGTCTCCCTGTTATTCAGAACTTTTTTTATATCATGTCTTTATTTCCTCCTGTTGTTTTTTTAACCTGGTTCTTTTTTTTGCTTGTCTTGCCCTGTCTACTTTGTGGTGCATGCTCAGATAACAACTGTAGGAAGAAAGACAATTGTGCAACAGCGATCATTCTGAAATATGCCTACCCCCCAATTTCCCTTCTTTCTGTCTCTGTCAGACTGAGACAGATTCTCCTGTTTAGGTGCATTGTGAGAGGGAGAAAGACAGAGAAAGAGAAAGAGGTGAGCTGGTTACTGTGGCAACCAGGAGAGTGACTCTTAGGCAATGGCATATGCAAAGGGATGGAGAAAGAGAGAGATAGAACGGTGGAGGGAGAGGAGGTGGAGAGAGGAGAGTGCTAGTGAAGGGATGTACTAGGGAGGGGAGGAGGGTGGGGGGTGATGGAGGGGTGGAGGAGGTGGAGTGCAGGAGGCAGATCAGAGGGAGGTGTCAGTGGGTTACTGCGCACAGAGAGATTCACCCTCTTTTTCTACCCTGGCAGAAGAAAGGGAGGCAGAAACAAAAGGAGCTGTCTTTTGAATGGTCGCTGTGCTGGATTGGACTGTCAGCGCTTTCTCCTAACAACCTCACTTAGCTTGCTGCTCCCACTCGCAGACACTTCCTTACTCTGTGTCTTGCTGTGTTTCTCTTTCAGAACACTAAACGTTATTGCAGGTGATTTTCAGATTGAAATTTACCACTGATGTTAATACCAACTGCTGGGATATGACTGCTGGATTTGAGCATTCAAATTATGAAATACCCTTCACATTGATGTACAGTGTAACTAAATATTATTAACTGGTCAATTGTTTTTTCTCTAAAATGTCATAAAACCGTAGAAATGCCTTTAAATTTTTCATAAGTGCAATACTAAAACTAATAGAAAACAAATAGTGCAAAAGGCAAAGAAGATTCTGTGTTTTTCAGTGCCAAAATTTTTATATCAGAGAGGCCAAAACCAATCAATGTTAGGCATTTTTCATCAGGAATGACTCAAAGCAAACCTGTAAAATTTTAAAAAGAGGAATACTAGTGTTTTTCCTCTGTTCCTTTTGAAAATTAAACTTATAACCCAAAAAACTAACAAATGCTCAAATTAATATAGTCAAAGTTATTTTCTAATTTACTCAGTAGAAAAAGACTAGTGGCTGGTGTTAGCCAATGTTAGCTAACTATAAATATCATAGAATATTAGCTACAACAGGCTACAGGTCTTAACTGACCAAGAAAAGGCTACAGTCTCAGTATACTGAACTAAGGTAGTGCGGGTTTATACATTTAATGTATTACTTTTAAAAGAAAACATATTAGCTCTTCCTTGCCAGGTAATTTAATGTCACCGACTGACTAATTTTTGCAGCTCTAAATTCAATAATTTACCTGAGTAAAAATCCACAGAAAATCCACAGAAAAACTGATTATTATAGACTTTTTTCCCCATTTCTCAAATAAACTTTGCATTTTGCTCAGTTGAGGCCAATTACCCTTTTAACTCCTTCCAGAGGCACTGTGACTTTCCTGGCCTGTTGTGAAGACAAGAGGACGATGATAGTAAGTACCCTCTGACCTTATGACAGAAGCCCACAGAGAAACAGACTGCCAGAGACAAACAGAGCCATGGGGTGGGTGTAATGAATATGCTGCCCCCTATGGTGGGGATGACCTTATAAACAACAACAAACTGTCACTATGGCCAAGCCTGCTGGGAGCTGCCCTCTGTGCAAGGGCAAACGGCCCTGCATTCACTGGACAGGACTGCCAAAGCTTGCAGAGGAAGGACTGTTATTAGATGTTAAAGCACAGGACAAGCTCTTGGTGCGGCCTGGCTTTATTGCACACTTGTTTGAATGATCAGTCAATCACAGTGATAAATGAAACATATCAAATCATCCATTAACCAGGTTATGAGAGCACCTTTGCTATATGTTAAACGTTACAGACATCAGTTGTTTTTACCTTTCATGACACAGCATATTGCAAACTGAGGATGTAACACGGTACATTATTTGTTGTATTTACCCAGGTAGATCATCAAAAGTCCCATGCTGCTGTGGTAAATGCACTCCTACTGTGTCATGTAGCACTAAGTGACTGCTTTTATTATACAAGACAAGCTACGCCTACAATCGCTGTGATCTCAGCCAGGCATTCCAAATCAAACAGCAAGGAGAGACATCCTCGTGTTTCAAGGGGGACTTTCATGTCACCATGAAGGAGACAGGGAGGAGCGGCGGCGGAGGGTTAGAAGTCAGAGCAGAGCATATGGCATCTTGAATTTTGGGCGATGAGAACTGACAGGTTAACTGAACATTTGGCAGAGGGTAGTGAGCGGTAGGGGTGCAGGGAAAAAAAAGGGTAGAGGCGAGGAGGTGGAGGAGGTGGAGGAGGTATGTGGGTTCTGGTACGTGTGTGTGTTTTGGGTGGGAAGGGGAGGGGGAGGTGGGTAAGGTTGCTAAACACTCCCATCTGTTCGTATCCCGAGGCGCTACTCAGGCAGTTAGCTACTGTCTTATGCAGATGAGGTGTTGCTGCGCCGACTCCTTTCACTAACAGAGGATAACTAATGATATAAATATATAAGTACATTTGAATAATAGGACTGGCAGGATGGGGAAACAAGGAGTAGCAGGGTCAAGCTGTTTCCTAGGGAGCGTTTGCTTTTTACCACTCAATGATCACAGCCCTCACAGGATGTGTGAGTGCCATAACTATGTCCTCATTAGGATTTGCTTTTCTCTGGGCCCAACACTGTCCCGGGAGAGAGATCTACTTAACAGGAGTCCACTATACAAACTGACATGTATTATATGAGGTATGAAGCCATAGTGGAATGTTAAACTATATAATAAAAAAGAACATTTAGCCATTTACCCAAACCATTTACATTTGCTATTCCAAACAGAAGGTACCTGTAGGTATTTGTAAGGAGAAAAACAGATCTTTGGTACAGGAAGTGATCCATTAGGTTTGGCAATAGTGGCTGTTGGCTTCTTTCAACTTATCTGAATGAGATAACAGGGTCAAAAGTGACACTCAACATATTGAATGGCTCTCTAGCCACATTTATAGTACAGATTATCTAAAATAAACCCTGTGTTCATCATACAAGTAAAAGACAGCAAATTGTATTTGTATCAACATACAGTGCTGTGCTTGAAACTCATTTGTTTATTTCATTGGATCCCTTTTAGTATCTGCTTTGCAAGTTTCTAATCCTTCTGTCTAGTTTATAGGGCAACAAATCCATAGTCTCAGAAACACTGTTTACAAACTATGGATTTTTTTAGATAAAAAAGGGGTCTTTTGGGCTAACTGAGTAAGGTTCTTGCTTCACCCACTCCCCTGTTCTTAAATACAGTCATGTCATGTGTCTGCTCCCGCTAAATGATCGCATATTCAAATGAGGATAAGGAGCTTTGATGGAATGCGGGGGATAGCAGGAGAGAAAAAATTGTTAAAGAAGTGGAAGAAGGAAAGCAAAGCCGAACTGATTTGAATCTGGTAAACTGTCAGAGAGAGGGATTACCCACCAAATCCCTGGCGAAAATAGAGGCCCAAGTTATTTACTAGCCTTACAACCAGCTGCAAACCATCTGTACTTAATTGTAAGACACAAACTTTATGAAGATCAACTGAGGATTTGGCCACAAAGCCTCTTACGCTGCTGAATTGGTGTCCCTGCTTCGAGGGAGAGTATGGGAGGATGCTCGAGACATGTCACATGTGCTTTGGAGGACATGGACTCCAGTGCGCTCTCGAGTCTTCCTCAGGGCTCTGCCCTGCTAAATACAAAAACATAATTGTGAAGCAAAGTAAAAAATAGTTTTAAAAGGGGGGAGGGGCTGTGGGGTTAAGACGTGCTTTACAAAGAATGAATGCATTTTAGCCTTTTTCGCTTGCTTAGACAATAATTTACATAAGACAGACAGATAACCCTCACATAAACTAACACATTCGGATATACATGACTGGCCACGGCTAGCATCAAAACATTTAATTGGCTTGACACCGATCATTAGATCCCAATTAGGCATGTAAGCAGCCTAGTGACCTACACTTAGCCAGATAAATTAGCATCAGGAAGACAATACCTACACTGACCATACGATATAGGCCTGGTACAAACCTGAGCGTGGCATTGTTTAATGTAGGTCGCTGTGCATTATGTTGTTCTTGGCAGCCATCTGAAGACAGGAGATAAGTGGTCCTGTCCAAGCCACTGAATGGCAGGTAGCCAGCTTAATCCTATTTAATAAGATCTGGACTGAATCTGGGGTGGGGTGTGTTGGTGGGGTCACACGAGGAGCCCATCAGGGTCAGCCTGTGGTTTTGCAGGAGGTGTGGTCCCCAAACGTTGTGCATCTTAAAAACAATGCACACCAAACAGTGCCACCTGTCTTCAACCCTAATCACTGAGGCAAATGCCTGTGACATGCTTGTGAACAATGTTATCAAACCAACGCACGTCTAAGCTAAGTGTTTTTCTTTTGTTGTTTTTTATTGGTGAAGCAAAGCCTTTCCTCTCTGAGTGCATCACTTCCAAGAAACTCACAGACAGGTCACCCAAGAACAAATACTGTGTGATCTAAGCTGCTGGCCGCTTTAACTCATTTATTTTCTTCCACTGCACTAATTCCTTCCATCTCCATATGTTAAGGGGTGGAGAGGGAGGGGGTAGTGCATGTGCGTGTGTGTGTGAGAGTATGTGTGTGTGTTGTCAAGGATTAGGCCATACTGTCTGGACATACGCCTTGTGTAATCATGCTGGAGGAGCTGGTCATTGTTCATCTCTGTCCAGTTTGAGTCTGTGGTTTTAGGTCCCCGATCATAACCTCAATAACCACCAAAAAAAATAAAAATAAAAATAAAAATAAAATTAGAGGGAATATATATTGAGGTTTGCTCATGCTGCTGGAGGCCAGTCTTTCAGGAAACTAGTCAGAATTTTCAGCAACTCCATACAGAGTTTTCAGTAATGCAACCTGCATCACAAAAGCTCTTAACTATACAGTCTACACCCTGTAAATTACAAACAAATAGATGTACTCAGTTAATTAGAGATCAAGGGCTGTCAACAAAAAAACACAACTCGTCCAGCAAGTTCCACCCAGGACCAAAGGTTTTGTCCTCCGCTCTGTCACATCATACCTTGTAACTGGTAATAAACCTTCACCTCCTCACCCCCTCACAAACCACCCTCTTCCACCTCTCTTCATTAGCAGGTATAATCCCTGATGGCCCATCTGTCAGACCTAAACCACAAAACACAAAGCAAACAAGGCAAGAAGAAACTGGCCATTATGGGGCCTCTTTCAATGGGCCAACCGACCTTTGATGTAGACAGTGTGTTTGCTCGGGCCCTACACAGGCTCACCACAGCGCTGCTGTTTTCACACTGATCAGGAACTCTCTGAACTCCAGGAAAGTGATTGCAGGTGATGAGCGTCTTCCTTTGGAGAGGAGTGGCATGGTAGTGTGTGTGTATGTATGTGTGAATATGGGGGGGGGCTTACGTACGTGGACCTTCTCTCCTTAAACTAAACGAAAATAAAAACAGGTTAAATACTTTAACTCAGCACGTACTGCAGTGAAACCTTGATAGGATTTGATGTTTTTCTGCACTAGTTTTAGGGGCTTTGGCATGTAGTAGATCTGATCAGAACTGTTTTAATATATCTGTTTTCCATAAACAAACAGCCACTGAAACTAGACTGATACAACCCAAGCACTGAGCATCACTTTGTTCTTTTGCTACACAATGCCTACAGGGTCTCCACCACATTAATAATGCATCACTTTACTAAATGCTCTCTTTCCAAGCAGAAAATGCCTTTGTTAGAAATGAAAAAAGAACTGTTCAACATTTTTCAGATCAGCCACACTTTTCAATGTGAACTGAGACCCAGCACTATTTTAGCAGCAGAGACTGGCTGACACAAAATGGCTGACTGAAAGAGGCAGTAAAGCCACAGCAGCAGCAGCAGCAGTAGCAACAGCCTAGACAGAGCTAACCCTTTACAGAGCTCCCTTCTTTCCTCACTCCTTTCGGGAGAAGAGGAACACCGGCAAAACACCACTTGATTGCTTTTTTTCCCCTCCCTCCGAGAGCCCTATAGTGTCACCAACCCACCAAGACATCTGGGGGTTACAGCGTGTGCCCCGGGCCACCCGGCCAGGAATTATATTGTGGAAATGTAATCCCAGTTTGGGGGCTAAAGGGATCAAGACACTAGAAGACACAATGTAATCAGCAAGAACGTCTACACCCCAAGAATCAGACCACCAGATAAATCTAAGCAGAGGTTTATCCACAATGTCAATGAGAACATATGTTGGGACACATTAATTAATGCCTGACACACTTACGAAATGTTGTTAACTCACACATGTTGGGAAAACACCCTCTTTTTTTAAAGTTTGTAGTTACATTTAAAAAACCAAGTCTAGCTCATTTCCTAAATGCATATATATGTGTGTGTGTGTGTGTGTTTACATATATAGAGTGTATTGGATGTGAGTATTAGGGATATCAAATATAGCCGTGTTTTTGATACAGAAACAAAAACATGCTTACAATAAATTGCTCTCACACGAACGGAGGTTGCCTGGTTTAAAAAACAGATAAACTGGGGAAAAATCTGTGTGTGTTTTTGTGTATGAGTGTCGTGCAGGTACAGCAGCCAAGAATACACACCTGGGAGACAGGGAAAAAACGCACACACACACATAACTTAAACTTGCTCCTCACTGACACTAAGTGCATCAAGGAGAAAGCATAAAAAAATCATGCAAGAGTGGCAAAAAAGAAGAAACTGGCTAACATACAGTGAGTTTATTAGCTGCTGAGAGAGAGGAGCTTATCTTCCCACCACAGCTAATATGAGCTTCTCAATTAGATGAAAGGCGCTCTCTCTCTCTCTCTCTCTAATTTTTTGTTCAATTTCTCCAGGCAATTTATTTAGGGTGTGGAAAAAAAAGAGAGGAACCCAAGCAAACCGTATTGGCTAAGCGCACAACGAGTCATAGCAGGCTCCAGCCAATCAGGCAGAGCTGACAGCGTCAACTCAGGCCCTCAGCAACAACCTGACTATTTACTGTATGCAAGAGAAATTTCTATTTGGGGTTCAATACAGCTCGTCCAACAAAAACACACACACAAAACATAAAATTCAACTGCCTGTACACATTAATATAACAGATTTATTTGATTTTTGTTACATTTAACATTTTTATGTACTATTAATTACATGTAATTGTGGAACAAAGCAGTGTAAAAACAAAAGCTGTAAATGTCATATAATTTTAAACACTGGCAGAGAAAGCAGTAGCTCTGAACATGCCTATTAAACATGTTTCCTTTGCTTTCTGAAGGCAGTTAGAGATATTTTTAGACAGTTCACTCTGTATTCTGCATTATGGATTAACTCGGATTATGCAAAGGACCCTTCACGCGCTCACTTATCAGTTTAATTTCTTTGTCCTCTAAATTATTTTTACACAGACTCCTTCTGCATTGTATCTCTCAATAGTTGCTAAGTGGAACTAAAGGATTATGCAAGCATTTCCAAAAAATTAGGTTTCCTCACCTTGGACAAAATAATGTAAAGCGCTGGTTGATGAGAACATTACATATTACTGTTTTCAATACCAGAAAGTTATTGTACAATAAAATTCCTTTAAATCATTTAGTTTAAACATGCAACTTAAACATCTAACAAAATGCTAAAGAACTGTTTTAAATCTTGCCTTTAAATAACAGGTAAGTCTTGCTTATTATCCTCAAATAGTCTTAAAATAAATATGAATTTAACTATTTTAGAGTTTCAATATATTCTAATATTTTCTTTTTATTCAATTTCCATTTTGTTTTCCTCCTTGTCTAAATGGTTATATTACTATTTACACATTCAAGTGACACTCCTGCAGCATAAATATTCCGATAGCTCAGGTGGTGCTGAAAAAAAAGAAGCATTATACTTGATTATGCATTACAGGGTTTAGGTTTAACATGTATTATTACACAAAAATAGCAAAAAATAGAATAGACTCCAGAGGGTGAATTTGAAAAATAATTTATTCATTTCTAAAAACTGCGCCTGTTGTTAGATGTTAATAAGATGAATTCTTTATTTCAGAAAAACTTAAAATATCTAGCAATGAATTTCTTTTTTGCCTTGAATTTGTAAAAAAAAAAATGTTTTTAAATTTTGTAAAAGCTTCTTTTAAATAAAGCTATAAACAATTTATTTAAACTGTTAATCCACAAATATTTCATTGTAATTTATTTTCAGATTGCAATAACTAAATGATCACCATAACAAACAGAAAACATTTTTTTTCTTAGTAAGTTAAATCAGTTTAGTTGACAAATTGATATTAAAATGGTTAAAAAAATGTTTCACTTAAAAAAATATAAATTAAATTTGAAAAAAAAGTCTCTGTTAAAAATCACCTCTAATTAACATATGAAGTGTCTGTCTCCGAGGCTTACAGATCTTCTGTCTGAACTGATTCTTAATCATCCTTTCTCACCATCTGCTCCTTTCAGAGTCAAGGTTACATATCACAACCAGGAAAAAACACTGCTGCAGGAGTGCAGCAATACATGACAGGGCACCTGGGCAAAGATGGGTGAGGTGGGGGGTTCACAAATCCCAGAATGCACTTTGCATGCAACATGCATTGCTTGGGGATATCACTTCCCTTGCTGCCGGAGACGTCCATCTATCAAGGTGATTTCCCGTGGCGGCTTGTCTTGGATATACCTTACCACAGGTCACCTTTACACCAGCACCGGCTCCTCACCAAATGAAACCACTTCATGATTCGTAGGTTTGATTAGCATTTTGCAGTGGGGGGAATCTTCACTGCTAAGGTCATTATATAAATGCTTTTTGGTTACTTACAGTATTTTTCTTCAAAACAGTCTTTCTGATGTACATGAAACTATGGTGATTAAAAAAAAAACAGATTTAACATCTGATTTAAATGTATATTTAACTCTTTACAGGAAAGAATTAAATCTAGTGACTGAATCTACAAAATAAGATAACAGTAAAAGCCACATTCGAGGCCTACTGAGCTTTTGCATGTGAGAAAAAAAAATTTATTCAAATTTTAAAATGTCTGCATCAACAAAGGGGGATACTGGTGCGCACCCACACATACAATCACGTTAGTGGAGGCGATGTGGTGATGTCCAATGACATTTAATTTCTTGCCTGTCCCCTGTTCTAGGAATCATGACTAGGAAGTGAATACGAGGGCCTGCACGTCATGAGTCTGCATTAAAGCTCAAGTCATGATTTTCTTTTCCCCTTTCTTCTTTCGCTTAGTTCTTTTACGTAGAATGCATCTCAGACAGGGATGGAATAAGGAAGAGAAAGAGAGAGAGCGAGAGAGAGAAGGATACAGGGAGGGAGAGAGAGGCAGTGAATAGGCAGAGTGAGTGGCATGCATGGACAGCCCCTCTGTCTCTCAAAGACACTGCAGCAGCTGCCTGCACGCGATAAGAGCAACCATTCACAGTCAACTCCCCCTTTTTCTCCTCCTACACACCAACACACACATGCAGACACACACATACTCACACCAACACACACACACCAACACACGTTTGCATGCACATCAGCCTCTCTGTAGGTTCTGTGATTTCCAGCAGTCTTTGTGGCTAGTCAAAGGTCTTCCCTGTGAATCATTTTATTTTTTTAAAAAATGTTCTATGACGTCAAACCACAGCAGGGTTAAACATGGATGAGATGGAGAGGTGTGGGGGGAATCACCTTTCTTTTTTTATCACTGACAGAGAGCAATCATGTAGCGCTCAGCAGGCAGATACACAAGAGTTTCAACAGAGCTTTGACCGACTCTTATCTAGCGGTAAATAGCAGCCACCGCTGAGTCCGACTGACTTTACACTCAGAAGAGAATTGTTTAAATGCTAAAAATTACTGTCCTATATTGACAGAAGAATGTTAAATTACTATCTCTGTGCTGCATTCCAGGTAGTGTCATCCCTGTGCCACCCCTGTCCTAATTTGTTATAAAGTGAATATGATCATCATCTCTTCACCAAAAATTTGCATTATTTCACCTCCCGTTCCAAAGATATTAAGGCCTAAATGCAAAATCTGTGTCATGCTGTCTCTTCCCACCCAGACAGGAAGTGATCTCTGTGAACTAATATTCCTCCATACAACGCACACACACACACACAAAACACACAATCTGCCCTGGCCCAGCCCTCTCAGCAGTTTAATATCCAGCAAATTTACATACAGCTGGAACCTCAGTGCCTTATCATACATACACCCACGCAGCAACTCTTTTTTTCCCCGATTCGTTACATGTGAATATTTCTGACTGCCAGTGACATCCATGCCATTCACTTTGATCCACTGATAACATCCAGCCCCAAATCCATACAGTCCACAAAATGTCTAAGTGCCAATTAATTGGTCGCTCCTTCCATGATTAGCTCATGTTGCGCTTATAGCTAATCTGTATCTTGGCAGGGAGCCACACATGACCTGGCTTCCATCCAGGTCTGAGCGCCGTGGAGGCAGCAGCCATGAGCAAGCCCAGCAGCGCTGAGCAGCCTGGAGAAGATGTGCCAAACTGCAGCAGCACAAAGGAGACCTCACTGTTTATCAAAGATTAAGCAGTGTTTAGTGTCTCACCCTCCTCCCCCTCTTCCTCCTCCTCCTCCTTCTCGTGCTCAAATATACGCATGCGTGCCCACACACACTCACACATACGCACAGACATTCACCACCAATTCCAGCTCACACCCTAATTGTTCCCAGCCCCAAGAGTTTAATAAAGAGCAAATTGCGGTTATTGGTGAGCAAACAGCTCAGTACGTAGGTGGTGATCATTGCAGCACCAGTAAAGGGAAAGAAAGGGCATCAGCCAATTTAATTAATATCTCTGTCAGTCTTGGGGTCAGACTGGAGCAGCAGACTGTGTGGAAAGGGATCCAGTGAGCACACAGAGCATAATCTAACGGTGATGTTCTACAGCGCTCATGGACAGTTGAAGCACATCTGTAACATACTGATGAGCATGTAAATATGACTACAAACTCATGTACACACACATTGTCTACCTTTACTTTGGTCATGAAGCACTCCAAACACAGCTTCACAGCAATGTAAGGTCTGAAACAGTCCTACTGTCATAGCATGCCAACCATGACTTATCAGATACTTGAAATGACTAAAGCTTTTTGGATTTAAGTACATGCTTTCAGAAAGCGCCTTATATTTTCTTTGAGGTGAAGCCAACGGTAACAATAACTATATAACTTAGAGACTAGATTTTTCACATCTGTCTCACACTTGATATACACGTAATACTGTAATACAGAATTTTTATTTAATTTGAACTTTCTATATCCTTTATACGTAAATCTTTAGTTTCCAGGTATCACAGCACTGTGTGGCTTATTTTTATATACGTAGAATTAAGGTACAACTTTTTAGTACAAGTTTTATTCTATTTAGCCTCAAAAAGACTGAGATTATTTTATCATTACAAAGTAAACCAACAATGCAACTACACAGGTTGTACTGAAAATAACAATTGTTTAGTAATAGTAACTCCTGTATAATTATTAGCAAACAAATAAAGGTTATCTATCTATCTATCTATCTATCTATCTATCTATCTATCTATCTATCTATCTATCTATACATCTATCTATACATCTATCTATACATCCATCCATACACAAACATGTTTTTTCTTGAGGGTTGAGCACGCTTGTGTGTTTCTGTTTTTCTGTACCCTTAGAGCCTATCCTGCTACCTGCTCTCCACCCAGCCCAAGTGTATCTACCCGTCATGTTCCCATAATCCTTTGTGGCAGCTGCAGCCAGATTCATGCACACTGGTATTGATTTTCTTCCCATTTTTTTTCCTTCAGTGCAACCCTTTATTTATCTCGCTAAGCCCCTGCCACTGGGTGTGAGGAGAGAACCAGCGCGCTGCTTGTGAGAGAACACAGTGAATTCAACATGAGAGACGCTTACCACATAACCTGGATTTATTTTCATTTATCTGTTATTTATCTGCCACCACTGCTCTGCTGCAGAGTATAATCCTGCTCTGTGTGGGATGCATGTGTAGGTATATGTTTGTGTTTGTGCTGTCCATCCGTCTGTCCATACAAACACTCCATTCTCCACAGGCCACCTGACCCATTTTTCTGTGTGGATAACAAGACTCCAGCCAATCATGGACACACAGAATTTTGGCAAATGCTGGAAAAGACTCTACATCCAGCCTGTCACACATCAGCGTCCCAAACCTCTCTGTCGACAGAGTGGATGGAGAGAGAGGTAAGGAGGGAGAGAGTAACTTATCCCTTCTCTACTCTCCCCCTCCCTACTTCCCCTCCCTCTCCCTCACATCTCCACCACCACACAGGGCCCGGTAAAACCATTACCCACCCATCCCAGCCCCCAACTCAAGGCTCCACTGCACCAATGGCTGCGCCTCTTACACAGCATTTGAAGAAAAGGGCAAAACCGATAGCGAGTGAGCTGCAAGGCTGCTGCTAACAAAAGACATTCATTATACCTCAATACCTGTAGGCTACAGCACACAAATGATTATCTCCCATTCTAGCCTCCAGACAAATGTTTACAGGAGGGCAACAGTTATGTTGAAAAGTCGATGTGTCTCTAAGAATACACATGTAGGCTTCGATGCAGGAAGGGAAAAAAATAATTTATTCACATTTTAATTTATGCTGCTTTTACATGTTTATGAGGCATTTCATGTAAACTAATATCATATTTTCACTGTTAACACAGTGTGGCCAAACACACTGACATCAGGACATCACAAGGTTGATTGAGTGTATCCATAGTGACAGGGAATGAAAACACAGGTAAGCTTAGTTCTGCTTACATTAAGTGCCATCAACTGAGCATCCCTAAACCCACAGACATTTGGAAGGATTCACGTCAGCCTGCTTCGTAGCTGTCTTGAAATAAAGGAGAAGGAATGGAGGTGAAACAGTGGGCACTGTGGAAACACATGATAACGTCCAGCAGCTTTTTGGTACTAACTCTTGATATTTACTTCAAAGGCCTATTATACACAGCCAATTAAACCAACATAGTGTGGCTGCCTCGTCTCCCCCTCGGCAATGGCTGCGGGGATCGAGACTGGCTGCAGAAATAACTCCAACACATAATCCAAATGTCAACAAACATGAAAGAAACTGTGAAATGCACAAGATGGCTAAGCAAACGGCCAGACCGACAGCGTTAGAGTAATCTACATTATTCTTAAACAAATGTCTCAACATGCCGCCAAACCCAGCAGCATTAACTGGGTAACCTTTGATCACTGTTCATTCCCTGTCACTGTGGAAGAAATAAGTAGATCTTAGAGGCATGTTGACCAACGTAATAGTTCATATATGTGCGTGTGATAAACTGACAGAAACAGTGCAAAGAGGAGGCAAGAGCAAAACAGAAAGGATTTAAATGCAGGAGAGACGAGGGAGGACTGAGCAGAGCAAAGAGAATCTGTGTGATGGCCGACGGCCCTTGTGCTTTGCTCGTGTGCTGAATGAAAAGAAGCCTCCGTGTGGGTGTGCATGTTTTTGTATGTGTGTGAGTCTCTGCAGTAGTGCTGGGGGGTCGGCCCCCTCTCGGCCCTACTGGTGCTGAATGCAGAGCAGGCAGCATCAGGCCAAGGCAAATGACTACAAGGCCTCCTCAGTGACTGCAGCACAGGCTGCACCTGGGGAATGGCCCTGCACAGCAACACAGCCGCAGTCAGCCACAGTCCATCACAATGCATCATATAAAGCAAAACCAACATATCTACCAGATTTGGTCCATAGCACATAGGACTTTTTTCTTTTTTTATTTGGTGAGATATAACAGTCTTTATCACCACCATGGTGGTGATCTGAGGTCTCATTTAAAGCCGTTTAAAGCTGTGTGCACAAACAGGGGCTGAGAGAGGCATGTGCCACCTCCCACACAAAAGTTGTTGTCTATAAGGACAAACCTGGCAGCAGATGGTGCGCACCTGTAAATAAACTCTGACCCATATTCTCTTACGCATATTTTGGAGACAGAGAGAAGTCAGGATGCAGATGGTAAGGTGGGCAATCAAAGCCAGATTGGAGGGATTAAATGTGAGAGAAATCACTGTATGTGAAAAGATGCTTCTCATTGATTTATGATCCAAGTCTGGAAATGAAGTCGGTGGTATCTCTTGCACCAACGTTACAATGCATATCCTCATAATGAGTGGGAATGTAGGTCAAACTGCACCAAGGCAAAACTCATGCTTATAAAGTGTGTCCCCTTATCAAATTTCCATTTTCAAATGAAATCACAGGATAGGGAACACTGACACCACCGACTGTCGTGATCATTTTGACAGGGTGTCAAGCATTCAGTCTGATTGATGTAAACATATAAATACTGCAGTGACACTCCTGCATGATGGTGCATGATGGATGCACTGGCATTGCTAGAGGATTACGTGACTGCAAGAACTGAGAATGTGCTGTTTAACCTCCACTTCACCCACAAACACCTTGATTTCTCTCAGAAAAATTCCTCTCATTGGTCCTCCTGTCAGTTGTTGCCAAGATTCATTGTAAAGAACCATTGATCAGCAGGCTCATTTCTATGCAGCAACACTCATGAGGTGCTTTGAATTGACCATTCATTAGTTGAAAGTGGGCATGAAGAGAGCGGTGGACTATGATTTTTAAAGGAAATATTACCCGCAGGTGTGTACACGCAAGGTTTAATAATTCTTCTTTGATACTTTAATAACACAACCGCACACACATGCGTGCATGTACCAGGATACTGTACTTCCCCACTCTAATCCATTCCATCATTACCAAAACCAGTCATTTTTTAAACAGGTTGGGCTGATTACACACACAGAATAAAGGACACATTTTCTCAGCATTACCTCAGTATAGATTCAGTCGTAAGAATCATCAAAATTATGTGTAAATCTTCCTCCTATTGTGAGCAAGATCTGCAAAATGTAGTAAAACTAAATAATGAACTTTCATATCAAATTCACTCCTGGCCATTGTTCTTTTTATTATCTAAAGAAAAACAACGCTGTTTCTACAGCCAATCGCTTCCAGTGAACATTATGTGCATCCAAACCTTAACTTTTACTTATTGCTTGTCTGCCAGATTTGATTGTCTAACAACCGATGCCCCGTTTATCAGTCTGCTGCAACATCTTGGATCTCAGACTTTACAAAAACCGTAAGTACACCATAAAAGCAAATCAATTTGTGCGTGTAGCAGCATCAGAACCAGCAAATAAAGGCAACGAAAATAAACCAAAAGAAAAAAATCTACTGGTATCAACTTAACATAGTGATCTCACACATTTCAAAAGACTAGGTCAGCTGCAGCACTGCCAAAACAAAGGCAAGAGCATGAACTGTTTCTTTTCTATAGCAGTTAAGAGATACAGAAAAGATCTTTTCTGTTAAAATTCCAGAGCGCTATACAACCACTTTATCACAAAGCTATTCTCTACTGTTACTTTTATCGGATATCCTGACCAAATGCATTTTTCATCATAATTTTCCATTCTTTTCTAATGGTCACTAGGGTTCTTTAAGTGGTGCTTTGTTAGTCTACCCTGCATCAACTCAAAAGGTCTCTGTCCATTGAGACTTATAGAGGGCCCATTTGATGGGCCCTGTGCATCGAGCTACACCTTCCAAACTGAAAAGCCAATTAAATTATTGATGGCAAAGACAAAAATCTATATTTCACAAACTTTTTTTTGTATAAAGTCCAAGTGTTCATATTATTTTTCTTTGTTAAAAATTAAAATATTGAAGCCCATTGAGTGAAGAGGTTGAGCTGTCAGTCGGTGTGCATATAGACTCAGAGACATGGATACACACACACACAAAGTGCACTTAAAATGTGTGAACTAGAGGATAAGGGGAATGGACGGTGCGTCAGAAGGATGCGTGCACTGATACGTGAATAAAGACCATTTGCTCGTGGATTCATGGGCTTCTGTCATCCATTATTAAACATGGAGAAAAGCAGTAGATCGGTGGCTGGATGATTTTTCTGACAGCGTTTACAAGGCTGACGGCTACACATGTGATGATTTCTATCCCCCGAGATAAACACTTTGATTTGTCAGTGTTAAAACTTTTTTACCTTTCAAAAGTTTAGCATTCTGAAATATTTAGTTAAAACTTGCTGCCATACCACAAAACATTTCACTGTTAAGTTAAAAAAGTCTGAAAATCCTTTCAAAATAGAAAACCTACAGCTCAGTGAATATTCGTCATCGACAGAACCCTGGGATATACCCATATGAAAACACACTTGCGGCAAATCCATTTATGGACAATTAAGAGATTGCTATAGATTTCAACATGGCCGATTTCGCCTCAGCGGACAAATGTGAAACGTCAACAAAAAAAAGAGCAGTCGCTAGCCAGCATTTGCCCTCTATCCAAAAGCAAAATGACATTAGCTCTTGTCTATTGAGTTTGCTAAATGCCCCACATAAACTGAATTTGCCCCTCAGGGCTGGGAAACAATCACACAGGCGAGCGTTCCATTTAAGTGATTTGAATGATCGGAGTGCTGCAGTGCTTCCTATCAGCCAGAGAAATGGGTCAATACACAGAGACTAAGTGACATGGCTGGCAGCCTGCGCTCTCATGGAAGAGCAGGCAAGGGGAGAGGAGCGGGACCTCACTGTCACTGGGTCAGACAGACATGAAAATACAGACACACATACACTCGTCGGACCTCCCAAAGCCAGGCCTTTGTGTTGGTTTATGTCAGAAGATTCCTACAGTTAGGTCAGACCACACACACCTCTGCCGTCAGAGCCCATCCCATGATAGACACCACTTCATCTGGCCAGAATAAACTTCATGTAAGATGTTACCAATAGCTTTTTTTGAAAAACATGAACTTTTGTATCACAGGAACAACAAAAGGGGATCTTTATTTTACTTCAGCTTCAGTGTGAATGCTAGTGGCGTCAAAGAATTACAGACATATAACCATGTTTGTCATGAGCTTAAGAAGATGTATCTGTCTTGTCCCTCTTTCTGTGAAAGTCAGGTGTATTTTCAATTTTTTCAAACAAACTTTTCACCCATTCAAAAGCAGAGCTAATTTACGGTGAACAGTGCCCTTTTCTCCTCTGTTTGTAGTCAGTTATCAGGCCACAGTTTATTTACTATTATCTCTCATAAAAATTAATAAATAACAATCTTACAAGAACAAGGCAAACACGATCTTCATCAGTTACTACACACTGATGAAAAATACCACACATCCACTTCACACATTACTGCAGTAAAAAAAGATGCCACGACTTACTTTCAGCATTGATTGACATTGTGTCTTTCTCCCAGGACACAACAGTGATGTAGGCCTCCACTGAGGCAGGGATAATGCACTTGAAGACCGCCACATTGCCTCTCATGGCTTTCTGGTCCTCCACCCGGACAGTGTAGGGCTCTCGTAAGACTGGAGGAGGGGACAAAGAAGTGTGTTACGAATAAGACAGAAAACTGTATATGAGAAAAGCCACTCCTTACAATGGACCATGATCATTCAGGTTGCAACAAAGCACAAGTGTAGACATTCATGGGCAGAGAAACTGACCAGCCTTAATGTGGACATCTTGGCTCCTGATTCTCCCTGAGGGGTTCTCCGCTGTGCAATAGTAGGTGTTATCGTGGATGAGTTTGCTGAAGCTGGAAGGGGGGATGTGGAAGATCTGAAGGGTGCCATTGGGGTGCACATGGCGGATCCCTGGCACATCATAGATCTCCTCGCCAGTGGCCAGGTACCAGCGCAGTGAGACAGGGGGCACGCCTGCGGCGGGACAGGGCACCGATGTCCCCGTGGTGCTGGCAAACACTACCTCTTGCACAGATGCATTGACAAAATATAAGCTGGAACGTAGATCTTCACAGAAAACTGCAAGGAGAAAGAAAGAAACAATTTAACAATTTCAGACAGAGTCTTAAATAATTAAACTGACAAGCTAAACCCACTACTGTTAAACCCCACCATATAAAAGAATAACTATTGTATTTGACAGAATTGTGCCATACTGCATCTCTGCTCTTCTCTAAATTTAGGCCGAGTGTGTTCCTTTCTAGCTGACCATTGTGTTTGTGCACACTGCAGGGGAGGGAGGTTGCAGGAGGGTTTGTTGTTGTTGTTGTCGTCCATGAAGAGACATTGCAGCAAACCTCTGGAAGAGCAGCAGTGATTGTGAAATTACAGAGCCAGCATAGCACCAGACCTGCCTCCACAACATGCATTTCTGCAGCCACACCCTTCCTCCAAAACATGCACAACAGAACACAAAGCTAATCAACTGACAGGTAAATAAACTAAAAATATTATGATAACCCATGAGACACTTAATTTTTCAAGTTGAAACTGTACTTTTTGGTTGCTCATAGGCTAAACAATAAACTGATAACTGCAGCTTAATGACCCCTAGACAACAAAACACAATCCTTTTTGGCAACAAGCAGAAAGTTCCAAGGGCAAACAACATAGTTCTCCAAAGTTCTTTTTGCCTTTAGCCTCAAGGGTAATTTTTCAGAAAAAGATGCATTTCTATGTGAAACAGTATTAGCTATGTTGCATTCTGCCTGTGTAAGCGATCACAAAGAAGCGTCTCAAGGTTTTTATTTGTCTTCTTTTTTTGGACTATTTCTCTGTTTACCCCCACACAGCCAAACAACTCTTATATATAAATCATATATATATGTATATTTTCTCTCTTGACAAACTAATTTGCACTTATGCTTTTATCAGAATTACAGTCTGTTATGGCTTCCTTTACCTCCAAAAGTTTTTTTTTTCTTGGATCTATATAAGTAGATGAAATTGTTGCTCTGCTGTCAAACACTCACTGAGAATCTTAATAACAATTTCCACTTACTGTTTGGGTATTTGCAAAAAAAAGAAAGAAAAAACTGATATGCAGTCAATGTGTCATGTTCTCAGCACACTGTGTAGCAGAGGATGTTTCCAAGTCATTTTAACTAATGAAGCAAGTCAATGTAATGTGATGCACTTCCGCGGTAGTAGTTACTGTGTTGGATGGAAACTGACAATGCAACTCTCTGCTGTAATGGACAACCCACACTGCTGGAATGAAGCCAGGAAACATGTACTGGCTGTTTCCCAGGAAGGGTAAAAGACTTGTCCACTAACTTCTTTCTGTTATTTCAACTGTGAAGAAGATAAACAGTCATAATGCCAGATATAACTGTGGTATTTTAATTGTTGCACACTAAATATACAGTTTTGAGGACTCATTCAGTGTCTTTAAGTCATATATTGTAGTTACTATCTCCTTTTCTCCTTTTATCTGCCTTTTATGCAATCTTGATTGCCAACACAAGTGGCGATAGTAAGCGAATGCAAAAAAGCAATTCCAGAGTTGCTTGTTTTCTGTAACTACAGTGAACAGTGTACAAAACTGACTTTATACCTGTGCTTTTGCTGTTTACTTGAAACTTAATCCTCTGCCATCATCTTGTCTGTAAATGTTCCTTATGATCACCACCTGAAAAGTAAAACTCTTACTACTCTGAAGCGACTCAGTTACCGGCTGCTATAACGTTACTAATGTTACTGTGGTGTTCATCATCTGACCGCGTATTGACTAAAAAAAAGTGACACAACAGAAGCAGGACAGTGATACATGCTCAAGTCAAGTTTGATGCCTGCCAGGCTGCGCAACTTAAACTTTGTGTGTCTATGGGTAAACAATAAAAGTTAATACAATTATTTGTTAATATATAATTTGCAAATTATAATTCAACAGTGAGCAAACAGTGGTATGGATAAAAATAAGGTACAGTATGGATACTTAAGGCTAATGCAAACAGTAGTTTTCTGTGAGCAGCCACTGTAAATATTTCAGGCATGTCCACTGTATCTCCTTGGTCTCTGTTCTCTGTATCGTGGGCTCTCCCCTCTTGTCGCCAGCCTGCCCGCCTTTGCGACAGCTGCCAATCCCTCCTCCCCAGAGACCAAACATTTTAGCGCTTCATAAATTCCTAATGAGCACGCTCAAATCACCAGCCACTTCCACCCACTGGTTGTTCAACCTGTTACGACAAACAAACATCATGGTGTACACGTGTTTCCGCACGTTCTAGCTGCACTCACTTCACACATGCACTCAAAGGGACCAGGCCCGGAGGTGTTGAAAAGCGTTGCAGTTGTCAACAGCTCCAAGATGGTAGCTTCTTATACAAGAGGTGGTGAGGAAAGGCAGTAGAGCCATGACACGCCTCAGTTCTAGGAGATTATTTATTGATTGCAAGTTTGGCCAAGTTGAATCTGAAAAACCTAAATAACTGAACTAGAGAATCAGACACTGAGGGGCCCCTCTACCTATTCATGACTAACATGACAACAAAAACAAGTCTGCTGACGAGGCTTGGTAACACAGATACTTGCGTGTTGCGTGAGGTGTATGTATGAGGTTGTACTTTGTGTGTTCTTAGATAAGCTATCCTGTTTTATTACTGAAACTTGGATAAATAACCCTCGACCTGTGTTGTGAATGTGATCACATGACTCTACTCAAATTTCTCTGCCTTTGTATAAAGGAACTGGAAGGTTGTTTGACTCCTCATTTTGCTACTCTTGGTGCACCAACTCCATCATCAGTTTGTAAGTTCTATTTAAAAACATGTTTCAAGGATCAGGCATTGGCCCACTCAACCAATTACATTGACCCTCAAAAGACAGACTGCTAGTTACTTTTAACAATATATCTTATTTCCTCAAAACAGTACATTTGAGAAACAAATCATTTCGTCACAGAAAAAGGCTTTAATATGCTGTACATTTAGAAAAATGAACAGCAAAAAGGCAAAGAATCATACAGTTCAGACACAAACAACAACATTTTATGTAAAAAGGGCTACAGCCCCTAATAATATATGGGGAACCTGTAACATGTTTACAATTTATGGCCATGTAATCAGAGAAACAGCTTGTCAGTGGTTTTCTGAAGTAAGAAAATCTGCCATCAAGATGATCATAACTCTCAGCTTTAGTTATGGGTAACAGGGAGCCACTGTACACGTCTGACTTGTAAGGCTATTTTATCACAATTCACTTTATTTGGCTCTAAAATAGACTCTGTCATCAGCATAAAATTTGAATTTATAATTATGATCCTCCAGGTAGAAAAAAAGGAACTTTAGTGCTGGTCATCATAATCAATCTTGTTGCACAAGTTGGGCTTTTTTCTAGTTTAAAGCAACACACTGAAAACAGTCATGGAAAGCACAGTGAAATGGTGTAAAGTATATCTATCTCGGCTCATGAAAAAAAACAGTATGCAGGATTTGTATTTGAACCCCAACTTAAGATCACGCTGAAAAAGTGGTAGAATTGTTTTGGGTTAGAATGCACGATTTTTCTTAAATGTTATTTATATAACAAGACAAACCCCAGCCTTTCAATGATAAAAAAAAAGGAGGTTAACCATGCAACAGCGTGAAGACAAGAATTTAAAAAGTCTCTCTTGGCATTTTGTATGTGCTTTGATGTTTTGTTTTTTTTTTGATTCTCAACCTACCAACTTACCAAGCTTTCATATCAGATCATAACATAACAGTAACAGCTGTGCAACATCAGTCTGGCTTTATCTTACACTGACCAATAAATCTGGTTCAAACTCCTCTTGTCAGACAGTTAAGTGGGAGAATATAACAAGTATTACCAGACAACTTTGAATATGTATTATCCACCTCATAAGGAAGCTGAATTTTTGAGATAACAGAAGGTCACGCAATGTAAAAATCCATCTTTCCAGGTTTCAATTCATGTGCAGGAGGAGCCACAGTGGTCCAAATCAATCAGCAAACTATTAACGACTGGCAGGCATGGTTTCTTTTTCGATGGCAGCAGGTGTGATGACAGCACAACTGTCAATGGGAAAACAACAATGGTTGCTCCAAAAGAAGTTAGCATAGACACTGATATAGCAGCAGTTATACAAAAACTGGTTATTTTTTTCTTTAGTGAAAGAAAAGATGTTTTTTCCAACAAAAGTGTTTTGCTCTTCTCCTGAGGATATGATGCTTTGATATGATACAAAGGCACAACTGATGCATTGCCATAAAATTAGGTTAGAAAATACAAATTTATCTGATTAAATGAAACTTTTGGCATAAACCACATACAGATACAAAGACACCATTTTGTTAGCAGAACATATACAAATACCAATAATGACGTCTCTATGCTCGTCCACTAGACATTGTGATAGGCACTGCAGTAGCAGACGTTCTCTAAATGAAGACAAACAGCCATCACGCAGCCTCTGGTCTGAGTGTGTCTGAAAGGTGACTGAGCGAAGAAGAGAGGCTGCCTCATAACTGCTTTTGTCTCAATCCGCTTTGCACCAACTCATAAAAAATTGAGACCCCCACCACCTCCACTTCCACCACCATCCATTTCTGGGTGGCTGATTCCTTAAGATGAGAAAGCCTGATGGACGCGAAACCCCGCTGGAGCCCAATAGTTCAGATAGATACAGTGGGAGTGCATTTATTTTTTAGTGCAGTGCAAAAGAAAACAGTGAGGGTGGGGGTTGAGTGGGGAGGCGGGAAAGCTGGAAAGCACTAAGACAGTGACACGCAGGCTGCTGTTAACAGAGACTGAAAGAGAATGAGAGAAAGGGGTGAAGGGTAGAAGAGGTGCCATGACAGAGGTCAAAGGCATAATCTCACATAACTGTATCACACAGCCACTATCAATGAATTTTCATTTTTCTTTGTTTCATTTCTTTTCATTTTATTTCCCCATACCTTTGTTTCCATTCTTGACTTTGCCTGTTTCTATTCCTTTCTGACCTTCATCTCTCCTTCACGCTCCTCTGACCGCGTCTCTCACATCCCAACTTACTACACCTTTATACAAGGATGCTGGTGAAAAACAGTGCATGTGAAGGTTTGAGTTCCACACTGCACCCAGCTACCAACTGACTGAATCTGAGTCTGCTGATCTGTATGTATCAGCCACCGGCCCGCCACAAGTCCCTGTAACTTCAAATGAGTGAAGGCCTAATTTTAAAATGCTGTAAGAACTGTTTGAAAAAAAAAAAAAATAGAAATACACTATGTTTTGTTCCATACCGCTTGGTCAGAAGATTTTAAAAAATTAAAGAAAACCCTCAACATCACATTACTCTACATGGATCATCTTCCAAAAACCCAAATCAGTTGAATTGTGCGCCTTTTTTTGCAGTATATTAGTATCACTGTTGCTGAGATTTGGCATATAAAGCTAAAATTACATAAACAAATATTTTTTAAATTTTTGGAAGATATTATGTGAATATTCAGATTTATATTAATATCCCAAGAAAAACCAGCAGGATTAATCATAATGTTTGCTTGCACACAAATGAGACAGTATGTGGGTGGCTGTTGGCTGTTATCAAGTGTGTTTGTGTACAGCAGCGTTAAATAATAATCTGATTAACGCCTGTCATAAAATAGTAAGATGTAAGACATACAAATGCGCATCTCTGAGATACAGTATGTAATGCTTTTTTTTCAAAGAGAAGAGGGATTGTTTTTGCAATCTGTTGAAATTACTGGAAACACAGGAACAAGCTCAAAACAAGAGCAGCCTGTACCTTGAAATGACGGATGAAAAATTTATGTGGACACTATCGAAATTTGGTCAGTTTTCAGCCTGTTTGCCAGATTACAGCTGCAGTTTGCAAAGATTCACATCTTAGAGAATCTTTCTGCCACTGCTGACTGTGCTGGCTCTCTGAATCACACTTAAAAAAATCATACTTTAATAATCATACTGACATTAAACGTTACATTAGCGTTGTGATTGCCTATTGAAGAGATCCAAAAAAATGATTGGTCTGTTCATAAAAGTTTCTTCTTGTATCCTGTCCATGCTGCTCATTAAGGATATCTTTATTACACAGTTTGCTGCATACTTAGTTTTATATCTAATTTGTCAAATGTAAAAAACTGTAAAGAACATTCAAGTTATTCTGTCTCAGTATTTTTCAGATGGCTTTGGCATCAAACACACATATGCTGAACACCAACGCACTCCCATGCCTGTCATGCCCACACTCACACATGCTCTCAACAACGGTTACCATATGCCCGCCTGTGCCAGAGCCTGCTATAATCGACAGCATTTTAGCATGAGCCAAAACCACAAAGAGGAAAAACTGATATTGTTCAATTATGAATTCCACACATGTATAATAGATGGGCTATTTTTCCTTCCCTGCGTTTTCTGTCATAGCAAAGCTCAGAAGAGGTTAGTGAGGTGTGTCCCTTCTTTGTGCCATTTGAAATAATGCTTGGCAAAGTCCTAGATGTCAGCACCTTTTGGTGGCAGGCCCTGCTGAAACCTCTCAACAGATTACAGGTGACTCCCGGTGCAACCCCTTCGATATAGGAGCCTCTGCTACTGTGTTTGGAGCTCAAGGGCACCAGACATGCTTCGGTCAAGGAGAGCGCATGCAGGCGTGTCAGACAGATGTGGGGGGATGAGCCTTAATGTTGAGGAGCCCACAAAACATAGAGACTGACATGGGTTTGGTTGACAGGTGAAACACTGAGCTGTCAGTGCAGCCTGCAATGTTGCCAGTAGACATATATTTTTTTGTAAATATATCAGTGTGGATATACTATATGAAACAGGTAATATTAAACATCAAGTGATTGGTTTAAAGAGCTTTATCTGCAAAGAAAAGCACCAATACTCTTTTTCCAAATAATTAAGGAAACAAGCCTTTTTTTTCCTGTGATGTGCTCAGTAGGACACTTGAACACTCTGACAACGCCCATCATGGATGCTTCCAAATCACTCAGGCAATTTATTTAAGTAAATGTATGATCAATACAAGTTCCACTAACACACAACATAAATAGGCCTATGCATTAGCCTGTACATTAGCCCACTGATGTGTCAGGGGCTTTTTGCTCAGCCTGTGTTTACCTCAACCAAACACCATTAATCAAACTTAAATGAATATGGTTGGAAGTCTCTTGTATTCTTGCTGAAATGACAAAAGTTACACTGATTCATCACATTGTTCCACAATGTCCTTGTTGACTGGTTGGCTTTGTTGCAACAACAACCTGAGATTTACATTGTCTCCTATGAGTTTATCACTCTGAATTAACTATTAGCCACAACATGTCTTCCCTGCCCAAGGCCTGCTAATGCATTAAAACATTATTGTCCACTTGGCTCTCATCCACAGTGTGGCCCTTACCAGGTCAGGGATCACTGTGGTGCTACAGTGGGCACCCGGGCATCAAGACATTAGGGCAACTCCACTGGGGCAAACAAGCACTGAGCCACACTGACAGCTCATGGCAGGCAATGCAGGTAATTAAGGCAGAGCTCTGCAGAGACCGCCGGAAAGAGAGGGGGTGGGGGAGTGCAAAAGAGGAGGAATAGGGAGGGTTGGAGGACAGGATGGCTTCATGATGACAGTGAGTAAGCATCCAAGCCCCCCTCCACCCCCACAACGTTCTTCCCCTCCTCTCCTGCCCCAGGGGGTTTATACAATAAGCGGTAAAGAGAAGTGCTGCGATGATCCGGGATGCAAATCGGAGAACAGGGTCCCCTCACTCTCCCAAATCACTGACTCCCATTTTGCCTTCATGAATAATGTTGAGGGGTGTGCTCAGTGCCATGGAGCCGCTATGTAAAACAATGATACCCTCCTCTGATGTCGAGTCTCTAGAGGGCAAGACAAGAGTCACTCTGGAGTGGGTTAGCTGATGCATTTACATGAGCACTAAGAGTAAGAGCACGGAGTTCCTATGTACTGGTACTATGAAAACCTTAATCACCTACGTGAAAACAGACAAACACTGCAAATTAACTGAGGCAGTAGGAGAGAGATAAATAATAAAGCAGATGGAAAAGATGTGAGGAGAAACTCCTGCAAAGACGAAAAGAAACTCTCACTGCTGCTAATATGCAAAGGCACATCAAGAAAAAGAAGAAAAAGAGGTAAAAACAACTATATGAGGCATTCATAATGCTCCATTACCCCCCTCTAAGTGACAGAGCACTGAAACGACAGGATGTTCTCCGATGTAGCAACTCTCAAATTATTCCACATGAATATCAAAGTATGATTCAGAGCTTAATATAAACACTGATTTATTTCAGAGCTCTGAGCCACAGAAATTAGCACATGTCCTGTATTAGAGTGCCAATTTAAACACATAGCCAATAAGTGGCCGTGTATGCCTGATGTTTTTGTCATGGGACTGAAATCTTTTTTAAATTACTTTTAGCTGAGATAAGAAACTTATCATAAGAGAGTCCTCTGTTCTCCTCAAGCAAGTTGAAAGCTATGCTAGCAGCTTAGCTCTGTGAATGGCAATGCTACTCTGCCAGTTGGCCCATCACTTTGGGCCACACTAAAATGTATTTAACACCTGGGCAGCATGTCAATGAATTTTGCAGAAAGTTCCTTAGAAGATTACATCTTTTGACTTTGATGATCTTCTAACCTTTCATCTGTAGTTTTTATAGTGAAGACATGATAGCCACCAAAAGTCATGTCTTTACTATCTCAAAAAATATTTCAAAAAATATTTCAGTGCCTACCAAATTGATTGCCTTTATATATACATTCATGTCCTCTCAAGGATTAACTGCAATCTCTGCCTTAAGTGATTTTAATTTTTTATTTGTTTGTCTTTTGGTTAGAGACAAACTTAGCATTTTACAGTGTTTTTCATTACTTAGGAAAGTACAATCAGCCTCTCACAATCATTAATCGATTAACTGTCTTGAACAGAATTGTAATGCTGACAAATTGTAGATTTCCCAGTTGGTGGTGAAATTTGGTGATGTAAAAATGTAGTTCCTGTCTTTCAAAAAAGTGCTGGATTATTTTTTGTGAGAAAATTTTAGTGAAAGATTTTGGTTGTCGACTTTCTTCGATGAACAGTTTTACCGTGCTTGGCTCAAATGTTTATTCCAGTATATTCCAGCATAATATGCATGTTTTAAGACAGTGGGAAAGAGGCATCATTTCTATTCCAGTAAAATCCCTCCTACCTCTGATTGTGATACTGTCAAGTGCAACTCTGAGTGAGATGATAGACAGAGTGAGGAAGAAGAATGGTGGATCTTAGGTGAGCTGAGAGGGAGGACATTAAGCCCAGCAGAAAGGGAGGAATGAAGAGATTAGTTGAGGAAGTAAGGCTCACAGCTTAAAGAGCATCTACATATTATAGCACAGCACAGGGACCTATAGCCAACATAAGCCTATCATATACAGACAAATATTTTTTTACATATTGAATGCATTTCTGAATAGAGTTTTATATTATTTCTCCAATGAGTTCTAAGGGCACTAAGTGAAGAAAAACAACAAATTCTGCATAACAGGATGGTCTTAGCTATTTAAACCTGGTCTATCATTAAAGCTTTCTTCAAATGCAAAATTGTTTAAAAACCTGTAATGAGCTCAATGACTAACCTGTTTTTCCAAAAATTGTTTTTTAACCAAAAAATATGACCTCATTTGACATACGACTGAAGGCAAGTGGTGACTCAACACTACACAAGTGGTGACATGAATAAGCTGAAATGTAACATAAGAAAACCACCACAAAAATGTCACTGATATGTTCAGCCCGCCTGCTGTTTTTGAGTTCACTTATTTTGTATCAAAAAAAATCCATGTAACACAGAGGCTATGTGTCAGTTTATCCCAGATGGATCTCCATTTAGACAAATAAACATTTTTGAAAAGGATGAACGGGAAAAAATAAAATGGTATCAAATGAATTCTGAAAAAAAGAGAGAGAGAAAGCACATATGTCCTTTTTGGATGGATATGTGTTTCTAAAGCGTTCAAAAGAGAAAGAGGGAAGTAAGCTTTCAGCTTTCAGTAGTCTACAAATGCAAGACAATATATTATTTTTACAAAGAAATTCTTTTTTCTACCTGATCCATGTTATGTCAAAGCAAATATTAACACTGAGTTAGAAATTTGGTAAAAACAAGAGAAAGTGTTCCTTGTTATCACTGCATGCATTGCTATATTTTAATTTATAAGTCTTGAGGAAATAATAAATAGTACAGACTCTCTTACATCTTAATAATGGTGGTATTTATTATATACAGTATTAACAAGCAATTACCAAAAATCTCATGTGGTTTAATTGTGTCACAATGGATAAATAGACAAAGTAATAGCTACAACAAAAAGGAATTTTGCTTTATTGCCATGTTGTTTTGCATCCTCTCTAAGTGGTAAAAACAACAGGCATTTGCAGGAGAGAAACAAAGAGGTGAAACGAGCTGGCAGTTGACAGTGGAGGGCAAATCAAAGTCCTGAGGTTAAATGGGATTGTGGGTCAGATGACTAGACATCGTTGCCTTTCTGCTCACAGCCATCCTCTCGTGCTTCGGAAAAATATTAACCCCCCACCACCACTATTCTGTCCCTCCATCCCTGCCCCCCTCCCTCAACAGCCTTCCATTTGCCTCCAAGGCGAGAGCATTTCATCTTCTGTAACCCCACTGCAAGAGAATTCTCCCTTATTGCTATTCTGAAAACACATAGCAAGCCAATCTATTGCATGGATCTCTGTGTGATGTTTATCTGCTTTTAATCAAACATTACTTCAATTCACATTTAAAAAATGTACCTTTAATCAATAAGCATAGTGAGACTAAAGTCAAAGAACAGTCATTCCAAAAATACATCTTGCGATGCCAGAGTGACATTAAATTCTACAGTTGGCTTGTAATATAGGACCCTCATTATTGTACTGGAGGAGCTTGTCTACACAGCACGATTATAAATTACCCTGATGGATACACAGTCAATTGAGAGTAACAGAGACAGGCAAAGGCTGAGAAAATGACAGCGATCTGCATTACAGATGCACTCAATCTGCACACTGACGAGTGATTCTTTATTAAATCATAATGTTTTCAATGATTACCAGACCACAGTACATCAAGAATGGTGTCGTTCATGTTCATAACTGCCTCCCAATGCAGCTTTACATACATCTCTTCATGTCCTATACCTGGATTGTGTGTATCAGACAGCCTGCCTGGTGACAAGGGGCTCAGCAAACACTGCCGGGCAGCAAAATACATATCAATGTATTCAGAGCGTTTAGTGCCTGGGATTAATCAAATTATAATTTAATCATCTGATCAAACAGCAATTAGCATAATCACTTCTGGGGAAGGCCTGATAGAGTGGAGACTGGAGCGCAATGGAGCTGCAGGCTAGCAATATTTTAATGAAACATTTGCCAGAATGTTTGAAAATGTTACACATTTCAGGCTACAAGAACAGATCTGGATTCTGAATGCTAATTAGGATGGTTTAGTTATGTTGAATGAATATGTCAAATAGTCAGCCACTGGGGAAGAATTTGCCAGGTCCTAATCTTACAATTTCTTCTCGGTGGTGCGTTGCATGGTTTTAATTCCTTTTTTAAATTCCTTTTTCCCCCCTATTTGATCTGATAAAACCACATTTTTATAGGGCAGTTTATTATAGATATTTCAACCATTGATTTTTACTGCCAAAGTCGCAGGGACCTAATCACTTAAAAGTTGTAGGTTTCAAATGAAGCGTGCTTTTATTAATCACTTTGTACGTGTCTTGTTTAATGTCTTTTGTAGTTGGAGTTTTTTGGGTAAAATAATTTTGTAAATTAGAATCTTAAACATTTACAAACATATAAGAAATTATTTATAAATGTAGTTATTTTATTAATTACTTTTATTTATTTACTTTTTTAATGATTCACTTTTTAATTATTTTGCTACTGTAGACCATACCTTTATGTCTAACATGTAGAGCATAAAGAATCAAAGAATTAAAGAGACAGTTCACCCAAAATTGAAATATTACACAATTTCCACTCACCACTATGTCGACACAGGCTCTGGTGACTTTTTCCAGCCCACATAGTTTTTCTGGAGTTTCACTGAGATAAAGGATTCCATGCCATGCTGATACAATGGAAGCCTACAGTGGCCATGCACTTAAATGGAAAAAAAACAAAGAAAAAAAATTTAACATGCCTCCATAGTGCTCATGTGGTGTTACCCAAGGGTCTGGAAGAATCAACTTTCCAGCTTGACTTGAAACATTGTAACATTGTGTTTCTAACCAAAATATCCACTGTGGCCTTCTAGTCTAGGAGCCGCATTCAAGTTAGCGCACACATAGTTCAAACGCTCTTGCGAGACATGAGACACACATCCACAGCTGAGTAGCGTTCTTGCTGATCTCATGTCTCATGACAATTTTTGTTCTACGTGCGGGCTAACATAAACGTGGCTCCTAGAAGGCTAAGGTGGATATTTTGGCTTAAAACACGAGAGTTAAATTGGACGGTCTATTCTTTCGAACACTTGGGTGACACCACTTGAGCAGTATGGAGGCATGTCAGGTTGTTCTCCTGTTGTTTTTTCTGTTTGAGCCCGTGGCTACTACAGGCATCAATTGAATCAGCGTGGTGCAAAATTCTCTACCTCAGTGAAACTCCAGAAGGGCTGTGTGGATTAAAAAATGTCACCTGAACCTGCGTTAAAACTGCCCAATTTTTTGCCCAAGTTTTACCTCGATAACGATAAATGCACGATAAATCCCCAACCACTGTATATCTATAATAGGCCTGCAGGATTCAGGAAAAAATATGAATCTCGATTTTTTAGCTTTGAATTGAAATCACGATTTTCTGC
>JAPZDZ010000006.1:3020431-3043340 GCA_029783805.1 Acanthurus tennentii | reverse complement strand
AACCATCAGTCATTTCCTCATCGTCTGTTTCCTTCTTGTTCAGACTGGATGGGTGGAGTCACGTGACTACACACGCTTTACATCGTCTTAAAGGGGAATGAACATAGCCTACCAGCACACACAGTCAAAACAGACAAAAAGACTTTTATTTTCTTTTTTATTAAAACACCGAGTTTACTGACATGGGCAAAATGACGACGGTTATCGTAGTAAATTTCGGTAACGGTAAATTCTCGGTTTATCACCCAGGCCTAGTATGAATGCAATCACAACATCTCGCTACCATTCTTCATCGGCAGAGTGGGCTGGATAGTGCTGGTGCATGTCAAACAGCATTATTGCCTGAAATGCTTCTTGAATCCCTATTTTGCATTACAAAATCAGAGTCGGGGGGTCAACACGTAAGGAATACTAAGACTGAGCATATACAAAATTTGTAATTTTGCAAAAGTTAAAGGGGAAATTAATCAAGAGATTCAAAATGATTCACTATCAATATTTGCTAATTCACCACAATTTTTCATCTTTTTGATTACTGAAGCATGATTAGCAACCAAAATAACTGCATAAGATTCTGCTAGAAATGACACTCCGGTTATATATTTAAATGTCAATGCTGACTACGAGGAAAAAAACCTTTGATCTGTGGAGTGGGATCAAACACAGCAACGCTTTATGAAGGTCATCCTGCCTTGGACTAAATGTTGCCAGTAAACAGAAATTATTAGTGCTAAATGGCTGCGTACAAACATTGTGCAAACATTTTGCAGGCAACCATAGAGAAAGCTGATCCTTGATACATTTAACTCTTGCTTTTTTTTAGCTTTTTACCTAACACAAACAGCTGAGCAGATCCCTTTTCTAACTTCTGCAAACAAAGCTCTAAGCTCTTTCCTTTCTGTCTTTATAATGACTGCACTTTTTGTTATCTCAAAAGAGGCTGTACTCTAGATGACCACTATGTCTTAAGCAGGGCCGTCTGCTATTGAAGAGTTACGATGGATCATCCTATCTGTGCTCGATTTGACAACTAGTCAAAAAATTTCTTTGTGTTGGTGTTAACGGAGTTGTTTCTTCAACTGAAATATAACTAGCCCTCTGTTCTCTATCTGTCATGTTTGACATCAAATAAAAACTAGACAATAAGCAAAGGCCACGGCCTTTGCTCTAGAGTAGCCTGGACACAAATGAGCTTACATCTCACTGTACCTGCATTGCCGCAGCATTAACCTACTGCCCTATTTTTTGAAAAAGCTTATAGAACAAACAACAAAACTAATGGTCATTTTGTTGAATCACCAGCCAAGTTAACAGATTCATTAAGCTATGGTCATCATTTCATTTCATTTTCACACTGTTTACTCACCAAAACTGCTTGACTGTCTTATTGTGAAATTGTACATTCATTCAATGCAATTTTTAAAGAAAACAGAAATACATATCACACAAAATTTAAGAGGAATTTTCACTGGAATTCTAGATGCAATGCTATCTCAAGAAATTGTGTTGATGTCGAATGTTTTTACACTGTGGGTGGTTTGTGAAAATGAACAAAGGTAAACTTCCCTACATGCCACCTGCAATAAAAGCTTGTTGACAAAAGTCCGCCAGGTGACGCGTTTAGTGTTATTTGGCAGACTTTTGATGGCTCTTGAGATTTTGCCCATATTACCGATTTTATTTCCACAGACACAAATAATATAGTAGTTGGGTTGTGAGGGACAACCACCCTTTTCTATCTCTGACCATTTAGCTAGGCATGCCAAACTCAGGTCAAACACTAGGCAGCGCTAATCAAATATGAACCAAGTTTTTGTTATTGCTATATGTATTGAATCCACAGAAAAAGCCAGCACCATAATGTTTCCTTCATCAAAACAGAGGAGACTAAACCTTGCATTGCCCAACAAAAAGTAGTTCACTGTTACCCAACGGCAAAAGTGCATACTGACCAGGTGCTGAGCAGTGCATTTTGATTGTTTTGGGTTTTCTTCTTCTTGAGCAAAATATCACAGACATTTCACTGTTTTTCTGGTCATGAAGAACCAATTAAAAAAAAAAAAATCAGTGAGGAAAAAGTTCTTTAATAAATAAACAATCTATAATCTGTGATCATGATCAGTGGCTGATATACAGTACATAAATGCCAGATTTTCATAAGCAACTTTAAGAATATTTACTTTGTCTGTAAAACATTCACAAGCTCAGAAGTCTCTCAATAGATGGCTTTCTAAGGACTGCATAACATTTTTCTACCCTGTTTGCCTTGACCTTATTAAATTTTATTTTAAATTTTATTGACATTTAATAAATCATTACACTGTTCTCAAGTCAGCTGAATCATGGTGCAACTCTGTCACTAGCAGAAGCAGTGGGGAGCAATGCGTTGACATTAATAAGTACAAAAGGCTTAAGTATCTTCTGTCCCTTTAACCAGTAAAAGTAGATGGTGAAACTCATTATGTATAACATCATGTACTTTAACTGAAAGAGTGATAAGGTAAAAGTTGTTTCCTTCTCTTGTTTGACATTCAGCAAAAGACTGTTGATTCCTAATCAATGACCAACAGAATAACTGGCTGATATATTGGACAGTGCCTAAAAAAACAGTAGCTGTGTTTTTGAATAAAAACTCAGGCTAATTTCATAAGATTATTTGAGCTTTAGAAACCACATAACACAAGCTGACTCTGTGTCCCTCCTTCCCCTCTCTCCCTCCTCTCTTTCTGCGTCACTACACACTATCATCTCCTGAAGCATTCTGGTCTGGGTTAAATGAAACCTTTAACAGTTCAATGTGCATCCATTAACATATGCTTGAGTCTACTCTCATTTGAACAGCAAAGCTAAGGCGCAAGCACACACAGTGGAACAACAAAAATCTTCACCCAATGGCACTGACAAATCCTTTCATGGTGTCAGATATTCAAGCTCTTTATTGTGTTTCCAATGTTGTAAGGGAAAAATCTTGCTGCATACAACCTACAAGACCGTGCATGTAGAGTTAATTTAAGGTACTTAAATTCTGTCCTCATTAGCCTTCTACCAGATTTTGCAGTGAAGAAAAAATGACCTGTAGTGATTACAAATTAAATTAAATTTTATGCTAAAATATACATGTTAAATATATATAATAATATACTACCACTGTCAAAATTCATTATGTGACAAATGTACTTTATTATTAGTAAATTGTAGTAAAATGTAGCTCTTGTCAGAACTGAAACACATCAACACATAATTGCTGATGTTTAAAAGAGTAATCAAAGGATTTCAAACGCTCTACATTGTGTTGACCCATGTTCTAATATTAATGTGCAACTGAGGAGCTGAGCTCAGTTGTTTGCTGATGTGTGCTGCTGTGACTTTGTCAACCCATCCTGGCTATGTGAAGTGACAGATGTATACCAAAAGACACCAGTCTGCACAGACCTAGTTTCCCACTGGCCTTAGTGTGACCTACAAGCAAAGATGTTTTGACTGGGAATAATTTATAAAAACAAAACAAAACAAAAAAAAGCAACCAAACTTAGCATACAACTCTGATTTAATAAGCTCCTCTTAAATACTACCACTGGGATGATATGCTGACCTCTCCGATACCATGATACTTTGGTGCAGATCCAATAGAACTGCAATCCAAACTGCAATTCAGTAATACTTTTTATGGGATTTGGTTTGATTTAAAATACTATACCATGGAAATAAATGACTTTACACTTCTAAAGCCTGTACATCGTAAGTCATATCTCTAATCAGTCAGTCTTTCTGAGTTTGATTTCAACAGCAACAATGGTATGCTGGAAAAAAAAAGTAATGTATAACATACTTATTAAGTAAACTATTACCTTTAGATGTTTCTGCTTATAAAGTTTGAGCCTTAAAAAATAATAAAATAACATGTTGGGTCATAATTAATAGAGCATTTGAGAACTGCACACAGCAAAAAATGTGATCATGTTCAATCAAGTCTGGATTAAGTCACAAGAAAATGTTTATGTTTCCAATTAAGATCCCTCCCATATGAAATTAAACCCTTGACTCACCTGCATATTTGCGCTGCCCTCTCCTGGCACACAATGTCCTAATAGTGATTTTATTTTTAAATACATTCAGAATTTTAAGTTTGCTTCTGACCCTTCGAAGTTGCTGTAGCAGGTCAGTGTCTGTTTCTGAGCTACAGAATAGCAGACTAAGTTAGCAATGTTAAGTCAGCAACCAGCAGGTTCTGGCTTTAGGGCTAGGGTTCCACAAAGCACAGAAAATATATGCCTCCAAGTATGAGACGCATATACTTTTATGTAAAGCATCTGAGGTAAAATAGATAGTTTGTTAAAAAAGAGCTTCCGGCTTGGAGAAAAAAAACAGCACTGTGGAAAGGGAGGAACAGCTCTTCATATTTCCACCACATAAAGAAGGCTGTGAAATCTGTGTTAGTGTACCCTATGTTTAGATTTTTTTAAAAGCTTCATTCTGCTGTCAGGCAACCGTGTTGTTTTATCCATCAATGCTCTCTTTCAGAGATTCATTTGAAAAAAAAAACAGCAATTGCACCTGAAAGAGCTCTTAAATTGCTGGTCTACTGCTGTCTTGATTGTTTTGTTTGCCTGTATCTTCTGTAGGTAGTACACTGTCTTGCCTAAAGGATCTTTAGATAAGTACTCCATGCAGCCCCTCATCAAAAAAAATCATGCTGACCACTACCCTGTCTCCCAGACTTTATAATCATGCTGTACACTACAGAAGTGTTTAGCCAAATGTATTTTTCAAAAAAAACAAATAAAGCTGCCTGAAATATGTTCACCAGCAACTTTTTTTTGACAGTGAAGGGGGGCTATGTTTTGTATTGAAAGCAAGTCAAGGGGTGCTAGAAAGATAAATGGTGGCTGAAAAACATTTGAAATCAGAGTTTGCATCCTGACGGGTTAGGTTTAGGTAGTAAACACACTTGGTTTAAGCAAGGTAAAAAGTATGGTTTTGGTTACATTTTTAAAAAGCAAACGTGTGCATCATGTTTTAAGCCACTTTCTGAACAATCAACCATTTCCACCATCTTTTCCTAATCATATCCATAACAATTTGTACCTTGCTTAAGGTGCTACAGGCAGATAAAGTATTGTGCGATCAAATATTAGAAAAAAAATCAATCAATATATAAAAATTAAAATAAATTAAAATAAATTAAAAACCATATAAAGTACCATGTCAGTGATGGTTTGCAGATACATTCACTAGGACCACTCTCCAAGTGGTGAACACTCTCATTGAAATCAAATCTTCATTATATTATTAAAAATAGTATATACATGTTAATTCTATCTACATGTCTTAAAACTATGAGAACGGACATAAAAAATCATTTCAATCAATAAACTGCAGATATTAAAATCAATCGGTTTGTCCTGAGTAATGAATACACACCGCTGAATGATGTGTGTGATACCTTAACTGCAATCCCATCTCTCTTATGTTTTTGATATATACTAATCATGGTTCTTAGCTTAGTGCACTATGCCTTAATTTGCTCTAATCAAGATCAGAAGTCTAAGTGCTGATGACAGGTATTCAGATGCTTGGCCTTTTGTATGTTTAATCCACTAGAAATGTCGCACAGCATGAGGGAGCTTGGGGATTGCTTTCTGTCCTCAATCTGTTGTTACGATAAACCAAATTAGGACAAATAGAAAGGTAAGGTAAATTTTGCTTCTATATCAATCATGTTCAATCAAGTCTGGATTAAGTCACAAGAAAATGTTTATGTTTTGGTAAATGGAGGTATGTTTCTGTATTAGCCCCTTGTCATCCAAAGATGAAAGCTAAATATACCCACGCACAGAGTGATACTAAGAGCCAATTGAGGAGCTTCGCTGTATATTTACACAGCTTATTAGTGTCCAATTGAGCATGTGTCAGTTTCCCCCCCGGCGTAGCTGAGCAAAAACAACATTATGCCATTTCCCCAATTTCATCTCTTCATAACTGGAATATGTTGTTCCCATTCCATTTAGGTTTTAATCGACACTTCTGCAAGAGCACTTTAAAAGCTCAAGCACCACTGAAGTGAACTCTACAGCAGATATTACTCTCTACAGTGGTGAATTGTTTATATCTACAGTAGATTAGCTTGCAAATGTGTTCTCAGATTGGCAAACGGCAATTCAGAGCAAAATTGAGTGTATACAGTTTATATTATTCATAAATGACCACTCAAGAGCTTGAGCTGGCGTAATCTTTTCAAGATAAATTGAACTAATAGCAATGTAAATATCAATATCTACATAAACAGCTTCTTTAAGGATAAACAGACAAAATAAATTTAAGCATTTAAGCCATTAAGAACTTAAATTAGATCAGGTGTTAAAATAAAACAAGACTCTCATTAGAGTGACAGGCTGAAATCTATCAGGAGGCATCGCCAGGGTCACCTGAACAGAGTGCAGTGCTGCTCAAGCCTAAAGCCTACACTGCAGCAACACTCATTACCCAGGTCTCCATAGAGACTACCTCAGCAGCCTGAACTGGACCAGAGCCCTAAAAGCCTTTATTTCAGAAGGCTACATTTCTCTGTCCAGAAGGAGTGCAAAATGAACAATTCTGACAGATGCTGCTTATTAAGACAAATCTTTTTAGTTCTGTTCAGGAAAACCACATATGCAGCAGGAAGAATACTGTCTAAGATCAACAATCATGGCCCTGTAATTCTGCACACAGTCAATTTACAAAGCATGGTACAAAAAGCAGTAGAATACAAAGAGAATATTGTCTTGGAGTAGCCTACGTACTTCTAATTTCTTCCACAAAAACAGCATTTGAGTTTTTGAATCAACAGAAAAAGGTCAGTGTGAAATGAACAGTGTATGTCCATATAAATGGTACTGCATCGGCAGCAAACATTGCATCCATCACAATTACAAGTGCTGTTGCTGCCACTCAAAGTTTCCATGTAGATGTCTCTAGCAGCAGCCATTTTGCAACGCCGTAGCCTGGACCAAAGAGTCTGAAAAGCCATTCAAAAGCAGAGCAATGCATTGTGCTCAGCAAACAGATATTTCAGCACAGCATTGAGTGAGATGTATAAATGGACAGTCGTCTTTTCTGTTTCGTAAAAACGTCTTGCCACGGATACGGAAGAGAGTCTTTCCTACACCACCATCGCTGCTTTTACTCCATTCTCTCCTATAAATAACCACTGCCTTCATTGAACCCTTCAGCATGGCCACAAAATGGTTTTCCTGTCATCTTTGCTTGACGCATCGCCCTCTACTCTCAGTTTACATTGTTTTCACATTTGATTTTTTTAACCCTTCACACTCCATCTACCCTTCAAAAGATCCGGTAAATACCCCAGTTATTTTTCGAGCTGATTTCTGCCCCCCAACAAACGCACATCCCACCCCCTACCCCCCTGTTCTCCTCATTGCCCCCCCCTTTCTCACACACCCTGCTTGTATTCGCTGAAAAAATCAGTTGCATTTAGCCCTAAAAACAATCACAATTGGCACTTATCAAACTCGCCTTTTGAAGAAATCAGTGTTAAAAAAAGGGGCTGGACGCATTTTGCAAGACATGCACTTGGCTAAGGGTGATAAGGGTTTGTCTCTATTTTTTTCAATCCAAAATGACTCCATGTCTGAGCTTCTAATATGGCGGGTGCAATGCCAGAAAAAAGCACAGCCAACCTATTTAAACCTTTTTCTAGAACATATTACATAGATCAAACAGGATTCATTAAAACATGCTAAATTAAATCTAATACTTGAAATATTCAAACAAATTTACTTATGCTGAAGCATTTAAGTAAATACACCACGTTTTTCATCGGCACACAGTTTGGTTTAGGAATGTATTTCTAATTATTTTTGTTGTTGGTGTTGTTGTTTTTGTTTAAAAAGAAATTAGAAACAAATAGAAATTGCAAGTTATTGTTCTGTTTGAATGCAGGTCAAAAACAGGTTTGAGATATCAATAATGGTGAATACACCAGGTGAACATGCAAATGTTTTACAACAAAATTATCCACTAAAGACATTATTTTTCATAAGCCATTTATGTAAAAAAAGTGATTAAAAAAAACGTTAAAATGCACATTATCTAAAAATGATGTGGGTAAATGCACCCAGACTGAGGCCCAGTGCAGTCTGATGAAAGACAATGAATGATTATTTATGGTACAAATTGAGAATAAAACAAATTAAATACAAGATTTTATTTAAGGCCTAGAATACAAAAAATCACTGCAAAAATACTCAATGAAAAATACATAAAAATGGCTTGTTCCTCTTGCTGTACAGGCTGCACCTATCATTTCTCCTGTGTGCTACTCTCTCTCCCCTTTCTTTTTGATAAAAGGGAGATCCTAAAGGCTTGCAGTGTATTAGTGGGTAAACCTTAAAATACTTATTATCTGTAAAGGTTAATGTTGATGTAACTATCACCCCCTACCCACACCCCCTAAGAAAACCCCACTGCCTGTGTTAGGACATAGCAACAGCCTATTCTTTCATACAATTTTCCATTTAAAAAATGAAAAAAATGAAAAAAAAAAATTATATTTAGTGAGAAAATGCCTGCAGATGCTTTATGGTATTATTTGTACACTCAGTGCGGTGGTATAATTAACATGAACTCGAAGTTTAAGGTGCACAGACGCATAACCTACCATTCAAGATGCACTGGGAAAAGATGAGAGCCAATATCCACATGCCCCGCTCCGTTCAATATCCAAGCTTATGCTTTTTCTTCTTCTCTCCCTGCACTCTGTCTTCTTATTTCTTCCTTTTATTTCTTCAACAAGTCAATTGCAATGAAAGAAAGGGGAGCTTGCAAATCCCTCTCTTTCTCCCTCCCTCCCTCTCTCTCTCTCTCTTTCCCCCCTCTCTTTCTCTCAATCCTTCACGTTGGAAAGAAGATGAAGTGGAGGAGGAGGACTGAGCTTCTTCCTGCTAATGATTGTCTCCTGGTACGGCGGGAGATAGTATATGATCCAGAACTGTGCGTGTCCCCTTTCTGGACTGACCGCACCGCACCGCACCGCACCGCGCCGGGCCTCAGTGCAGCCGTCCCCCCGTGTCGGAGCGCTGCTCTGCGTGGAACATGAGGGAGCTCGGCTCGGTGCGCTCCGGTCCAGGTGAGCTGTGCCGCTGTTGCTGCTGCTGAGTCAGAGGCTGGAGACGCATAGGACAAACTGCCTATGCGCACACCCAACTCCACGTTCAAACAATTAAAATAACAAAATCAAAAACAAAAGGCTCCGAAGTCGAAAAAAGAATCAATAAATAATAAATTAATTGATAAATTAGAAGTCTATGCACTAAAAACAGCAAAACGTGTCATCTCAGGTGTACGGAAAAAAATTCGTCAAAGTTGGAATTTTTCCGAGGATTAAAGAGCGCATGGAGTTGATTGTTAGCTGCGCTGAAAACTCATTCTCTCTTCGCCGCCTCTCTCCGTCCGGCGAGCAACAAGCACACGCATCTTCGCCCCGCAGCCGCACACACAAACTGCGCACACTAGTCCCTGCGCTTAAAACCTGCCCTGCCTCAGAGCATTGTGGAATAAACCCTCGCCTCCTCCGCAGCCGCTTCTCTCCCTCTCCATTGCCTTAAAGGTGCAGGGTGGGGTGGGGGGTGCAAAGCTGAACCTCTGAAGGAGCGTTAAAAAAAAAAAAACTCTTTCTTTTGTCTTATCACGGAGAAGACGGATCACAGTGTCCCATTTAGAGAGGGAAAACTGTATATTAACATAAGCAAGAGAGAATTAGTCCATGCAGGACATCCTTCTATGGTTTGCGGGCACTGCTGTGGTGTAGCAGGCTGGTGGATAGATGCTGAGGAAGGGAGGGAGGCACGGAGGGAGGGAGTGATGTAGGCCACACCTGACTGGATACTATGTAAGCATTTGGTGAGGGAAAAAACGGCTAAATTATCTTAATTGGAGGAGATCAGATCCTTTCTTTTAATATGTTTTCTGGATAATTTATGAGCCTCTGGGGCATTTTGGGGAATCTGCCAGCCTTACCCCTGCACTCATTAATTGACCTTGACAAATATAAGCAGAGAGAACCCCCCACCCCCACCTCCCCATGCACCAGGGGGCATCAAACTGAGGCCATGTCAAGCATTCACAGTCCCCCTGCATGAGTTCACCTCTATTCAAGTCACACAGGAGGCTTCACAATTATATGTGAAAACAAAAGTGAACACACTCCATGCTGTAAACTAAATACTGTAAATATTTTTTGTTTGAAGTGATTAGACATGACTTCCAAAAAAGGTGTTAGAAGAACCTCATAGTGTAAACTACTTATGTAATCTTTTGCCTGATTATTTTAACTGAAGTGACATTAAGGGAACAGAAGAGAAATGCTTCCTTTTGAATCCTCAGCAAGCATGCATCCACGTAATACAAATGTGACTTTCTTGTGATAAGAAAGTCACATTTGTATTACGTGTTGAAACTGAAATGATTTTGAAAGCTCTGACACAATGGTAGCTGCAGTGACATCCGATGCCATGTGACTGTTTGATTTAGCGTGGCCCATTTATGTTCAAATACTGTCGCAGGAAATTCCGACTTTAGCCCTCCACCCAGAAACAGTGTCTGTCTCTTATACTTAGCATCCACATCAGACCTGCACATGAACATGCTATGCACCAGGAATACAGGACCTGTCACTGCCTGCCCCGTGTGCTTCCAGCCAGGCATCTCCAAAATAAAACAGATCATTATTTATGACTCCAACCATCTGAACGAAGATGGCAGGAAGGAAAACATGCGCTTTTCCTCACACACTGAATACAAAGTATTATTTTGTTTGTGTTGAATTTGCCTAATCCCCCTCCCTGTCAGTCTCATTGGCTGCCAGCAGTGAGGAGGTTTGTTGTTCTGCCACTTCTGGTGTTGTGTTTATTCTAATGTGCACGCCTCCTCTTTCACTATTTGCCACTGTACAGCACTGGTCTGCAGCTTGGCACTCTCGACACCACACTTGGTTTTTCAAATGGATTATTATTAGAAACCATAGCCTACCCTGCAGGCAGTTACAGTACCTACTGCCTGCAAATTCAATCATTACGCTTGTTAGATAACCTGGCTTACATTTTGGTGTGTTTCATTGCTGTTACACACTGTACATATTGTTACTTTTAGGCTGCCATTTTTTCTTTATGTTAGAAAATCTCTAAAAGACTCCGTTTTTATGTTGAGTGAAATCCAACCCACTAGTAGCAACCTATTCACAACTGACACACGGTGCTGGTTTGTACTGTAGACAAAACACACACATAAATCAAAGACTACCAGTTATTTGGCACGGCCCTTTTCTCACCAGTCTAACTGATGCCTATGTCTTGCTATGTCCTCACTTCAGCCATATGGTGAATCATTCTCTTCAATGTTAACTGCAGTGGACCGTTTAAGTACAGAGATTGGATTAAAAATCACTGGCAGCGTGGTCATAAAGAGCTCAGTCCTTATTTCTCTAATCCTTGCTTTAACCTCATGATATGTTGTGAGGTTAAGATCAAATCAAAAGGTATTATCCACTTTAAAACCTTCTGTTATTTACATGTTAAACCTTCACAGATATTTATTACACTTTTCTTAAACTAATACTGGTGTTTACTGTGCAGCGATTGGGAGACAATATAAATGCATTTTTAAACTGCTGTGCAGAATAATAATTATACAGTAAACTATGGACAGGTTTGTATTCTTAACATAGTGCTACTTTATTTCAGACGTTACATTTCAATCATCAGGACTAAGGTTTACTAAGGTTGTTCTTTTTACCTCCATTTCTGTGTGTTTTAGGTTTGTAGCAGCTCAGTTAAAAGACATTATATTTCTATGCATCCTACACCAAGCCTGAACACAAGGGGGATGATAATATACAATAATCTTAACGAACAGAGCAAAGTTTTCCAAGGGACTCCTTATGGCTCTTACTAACAAAATACTCCTAAGTACTTGATAACATCTGAATGATAAAATATGCATCTTAAAATGTCTTAAGGATGACCAATCATGGCAGGATCATCTAAATCTCCTACTCATAAGGAATAGGGGAGCCTTGCTGCCTGGTTCAGAGTGCTGAATAATTCACACCACGTTATGAGGTAGAAATGGAGGAACAGCAGTCTAACGTACGTCCTGAGACACTCATTTTGTCAGATCATCTCTGAATCCTCCCCTCCGCCCCAAAATTCTGAACAGAATGTGAGACAAAGTCACAATTCAACTTTAATGAGTTGACATGTCTCCAGAAGAAAGAAATGGAGAAATCGTGTTCCCTTTGAGAGTAATTCCTGGCCATTAGAGGGTTGTAAGTGCTGTGTCTGCTTAAAAATACACTCTGTGCCATAAACTTTCCACTGCAGGTTTTCCGTCTGTTCTCAAAGGCAGCGCAACAAAGAATCCATACAGCAATAATAGACTGTTCAATAAATGGTGGACAGAGCCACTACGACAACACCAACTGGTTTTTGGAGTACCACTGTGATACCTTCATTTTGGCATTAATGGCTGACACCTTCTTGGCTTATTTGAGACATTTATATTATTGGAGACAACAGGAATCATATTTGCATGAGGCTGGAACTTGGGAGAATATGCACTGCTTTCAATGACTGCATGACACCTAGCAGAAAGTTAGCAACTGCTGCCACTTAAAGCCACCACACCCTACATTATGCAAAACTTTCAGCCTTAAACAACTGAGCACTAGAGGATAACTGGACAGGTTTTGGGCCTGATTTTACTCCTCACAACACTTGCTAAGGCGTTCGTTTTTTGAGGCTGGTTTGAACAGATTCATTTACAAATGCAGTCTTCAGCCTTATTGACTCAAGAACTGTTAATGTTCCTCATATCAAGATCGAGTCCCGACTGAATACATACATATATGTGCATGCAACTGTTAAAGACGGATGGATGTGTCTCAGCGTTTCATCATTCTTTTAATGTTTAATCAGCAAACCACAGCTACACACTATGGAACAACATCAGAATGATGTGCTTTAGTTTTTAAGGAATTTTTCATTTTCCATGTGGATCATTGACTTGAGTGCCAGTCCACACCAGACAGTCTTCACAAATTACTCCACTCTGTTCCAGATGTAAAAGGACTTTCTATTACTAAACTACCCCTGTTATGTATGATGGTTCTTTTGAAGGGCAGTGTCAAACTAAATGTTTGGTAGAGCTTTTGTAACAAGACTGAAAAACAATATTTTCCACTTACATTGTCCCAGTAACCCCACCACATAAAGTAGTAACCACCTGAGTGGACAGTGAGGAGCTCCTTGATGGCCCACCTCAGGGGATCTACATATGGATTCTCCTTATTGACTACTCTGCATCTTACAGCTCACTGCACTCCTGTTCAGTCCTAACTGAGTGGAAAGCAGGGTCACCCAGAGGTAATTCAAGGAATTAAGAGCTTTAGATTTCAAGTAGCACAATTCAGAGACCTGAGTATTCTAAGTTGAGTAAGAAGGGAGAGACTCATGAAACTTATCCAGTTATTAGAGCCGAAATACACATATTGTCAACATGATTATGCAAATATGTAAATTCAATATAACATTTATTTTGTTTGCATGTGGACAACATGTGTCTATTTATTGAATTCTATTGATTGATTGTAGCACTGTGAAAAGTCAAAAAGTCAAAGTCAAAAAGACTTGACAACATCATCGACACTGTCCAGGCCATGCAAGTCAGCAACAATCTTACTCACAACACTGGAAAACCTCGGCCCTTCTAAAGATTTACATGACCATTACAGTTCAGTTTCCAAGCTATGCTTTTGCTTTTAAAAGAGGTTTACTGGATGAGATTAAATGCTGATGAAGCCAAACTCATCAACCCTGAGCATGACCTACCTATAACCTCCTAAAATTTTGCCTCAAAATGCATTTTGGGTGATTACATGGCAATCACATAGTGCTTCACTTCATGAAAGGTCAGGTGTAAATGCAACCAGGGAGTATTAAAAACATATTGTGACTGGATCTGCAAACCCACATCCAGACATGGTTTCATTGTGACCTTGCTGAACACAAGCATAAACACAGGTGCAATTTTTAAACCAACGACAACATCAGCAGAGCAGCGTTAAAATAAATGCTGACCTGTTGCTAGGTACCACATAATCACTGCAACTCTCCACTCCAGCCTTATGACCAAGTTAAGTGTGTGTCTTTCCTGGATAACCCAGGCATATAATAAGTCATGGTGCATATGTAGGTCTGACACAGTTTACATCTGCTAAGGGTCCCCGTCAGTATCGACTTCATTCCCACATACAGACCTTCCTCTAGACAATGATCACACCCACAGCTTAAATCAAACTTTGAACAAGGCTGCATGCCAATCAAAGTATACACCCTAGGCCAGGGGTGTCAAACGGCCCGTGGGCCTGATCCGGCCCGCGAACAGGTTTAATCTGGCCCGCGAGATGATTGACACCCCTGCCCTACATACTGGATAACTGTGTTAAATTTAAAAGGCACAAGCTTAAGTAATTTTTGTTCAAAGAAAAAAAGTAACATCAGCTCAGTTGGTGAGTAAGAAACTGTACACTGGAGCAAGATACTGTAAATAGTCCCTCCCTTATTATACATTCAACTGTTATAAGTTTTGAAACTGAGAATTGATTTACATTGAAAACTTGGGGTTAGTGGGTTGGTTGGTTTTGAATTGTAACCCTAAGAATCAAACAAAATCAGATGCAATCTAGAAACTTTCAAAGATTCACTGACTTGCTTCCTTGCTCCCTGCTCTCTCAGAGCAAATGCTGTTGTTGTTGTTGTTGTTTAGTTTAAAAAGATGAACATTCACAGCTTGTGGTTGTTGGAGAAACTATATTTCCTTTTTCAGTCTGTTTTATCACTGAGGAAATCTTGCAGTGTTTTTTTAAACTCGAGCCCAGAAGTTTCTCTTCCTTTCCTCCTGTCTCAGGTAAAGCTTCACTAACTGAGTCAGAGCCAACAGAGCCAAACATTTTAATGTGGAAATTGCCACGTATTGTAAGTTTGAATGCACTTCTTGGAACCTGCAAGGATAAACTAGGAGTGAACTCAGAGTTACCTAATGAATCATTAATCATGACAAAGATTTGACTGTGATCAGCTGAGTTTAATCACTAATGTGTTTCATATGATTTAAGCATAAATGTGATCAAGTCCATATGTTACTTCCATATCACAGAGAAGAAGATGATCCTGTAACGTGGTGTGAGCCAAAAATAATGCATTTTACATCACTGAAATGAGCAATGTAAGTTCCTAATGTTTGTTTTTTATTGTGACTGTGATACTACTACACTGACATAGAGACTAGTCGACTGTCATTCATAGAGCAATAGGAAACATGTTTGAGTTTGACTCTTCTGGGCCGTAACTGTCCAACATGGGGTGGCAGTGTTGCTTAGTAACCACAGCACATGACTGACCTTATCGGTGCGGTCATAAAAATGTATGAAGTCCTTTTATTCATTTTCCCTTGTCTCCTGTGCTCTCTCTCTGTCTCTCACACACACAAGTAAAAATACACAATCTAGACGAACACATCCACATCCGATGCATTTTTCTTTTGTGTGTGTGTTGGTGAAAGAGGGAGAGAGAGAGCAGCAGGATGGTAATGAAGGGCTATACCTGACACATGCCACGGACTGCATCAAGCAGCATGAAGAGAGTGAGGTGGGGGAGAGCATCCAGTGACAGGAAAATCAGCAGTCACAAGTCTCACAGGAACACAGCAGAGGATTTCACTGAAACATTTGTATCATGCCGCTAAAGATAAAATAATGCAGGGATGCAGATTTAAGAAACATAATGACATTTGGATTATATGCTGTGTAACCTATGATCAGGGATGTTTTCAGTATCACATTACTGTGATCTACTTAGCTGACAAAAACTGTCTAGTTTACAGTCTCTAAATCTGGGTTTAATCCCCAGAACATATTTATGGAACAGGCAAAGTATTATGCAGTGGTGTACTGTGTATGATTGGGGGGGGAGGTTGCAGCCTTTTTAAGCCAGGAGCAGTGCTGATGATTCCACACAGGACGTTAAGCACCACGTCTGTCATCTCATTGACACAGTATCACAGTGACTGCTTTCTCACAAAGTGCTGCTCTGCTGTTCCCACAGGGAGCACAGATGTTAGCCTTGCTGTCGCCGCATTCGCCATCTTTTGGCCCTGACAACATCTGCACAGCTGTGTTGTCGGCCACCACGCATAGGCAGGAACGCCAGAACCTGCTCTTGAACTGTTGACAGCTTGGGGCAGGTCGGCACAGATGGCAGGAGGGGGTGTCAGGGGACTGGCACTGGGTAGAGGGGGGTGGCAGGTAGAGACAGGGGCTCCCATCTGGCCTCCGTGCTGGCACTTTGCCCTGGGGCATCTTCAACGTTTACTCGACAGAAAGCTTGTCAAGAGTTGGAAGTCACCTTGCACAAAACGGTGTACTCTCTGGGCAGTTTCACTGAAGTAAAGGGGTGGGGGTGGGTGCAGACACTCTGCAGACTAAGGCTGCCAAAGTTCTAGTATACTCTAGTATGACACTTGTTTGGTTAAATGTTGCAATCACAACAATCACAGGGGTTTATCTAATTAGCTGTGTTTTGCCATAACTCTCAGGCAGAAGCCAAAGAAGTAAGATCGTGTGAGCAATGGCGGGTGCAACTGCCATTGCTAATATGAATGTATAAAGATAATACAATCCACTATGTGCAAAAGAATAAATTTAAAGTTGTCCTTGATTCCATGTTTCAAACTTTTTTTTTAATATTCAAATAGTTTTTATTCAAGGTGAGTACAAAGTTTTTGAAGCACAAGTTGGAAATAAATATCTATTTGTTCTATTCAGCAAACAAAAACAAAACAAAGATACCTTTGAGGCATGGGGACAGAGGTCAAGACTGTGCTGAAAAAAATGTTCAAAGGGCAAATTCAAGGACAAATATCTTGACAGCCAAATATGACTAAGTCTCCACAAAACAGTCAAAATCAAAATCCTCAATTGAGAAACAAATTTTATTGACAGATATTAAAGCATTACCAGTTATATTAGTCAAGTAAGTTACTCCTTTAAAGGACATTTAACCTTTGAAAAATATATTTACCACCAAATGTAGTGCAGTGACATTACATGTATTAGAAACAGATATGAAATACTGTTGTTAGCATTGTGCCTAAACATTTTGTTTTTTATTTTATCTAGTTTGCCAAAAAGCTACTTGAACACAGAAATGTTCCATAAGTTAACTTATTCTCTCTTATGAAACCTCTTGGATAATTGTTAAAACAGGTAAGAGTGCATAAAAACGTAATAATATATAATTACTAACAAAAAAAACATTTAAAACCTCAATAGAAAGTCAGTGTTATAACCAAACTCTCTGAACATGTTCATCTGTGAGAAGAGGAGCTGAACCCTGAAAATGACTGCATGTTATTGTCAAACCTTTATTTGACATGGTTTCGTAGTGGTCCTAGTAATGGCACAAGTATGTAAAGTACATTTAATTTTGCTCTTGGGTTTATTTCGTACCATCATTGTCTTGTAATTTAAGACAATGTTGCAGTGCTAAGTAAAGCTTTAAGATGCAGACCTTCTCAGACCCTCCTCAAGTATGCATCGTCAGCCTAAGGAGACCAATTGGGCAGACCTGCTGATCACAATGGTCACTGACTGCAACATTGGGCATCGCCCAGTGGGGGCTCTATGTTTGACCTGGACTGGATGTCCAGGGCATGGGGCCAACACAGAAGAAAAGCGCTTTACTGAAGAAGCATGTGGTCAGGTCATCTTCTGCTTCTCTTCACCCCCCCTCCCAGCTCCTGCTTAATCCAAGCCCGAAGCTCCCTCCCTCCCACGCTCCTCCTTCTCATCTCATCCTCCTCCCCTATATCCAGCATATCACAAGGAAATGCCAACAGATGCCCGGTGTCTAAGACAGGCATTATGTTCTTAGAGGATGTCCTGGTAATTCTGGTTTTTGCCAGGCTGCTGATTATTACCATGCTGTCTAGATGTGGAGAGGAAGAGAGGCAGCGTAGAAGACAACAGGTAGCCATCTCTGCTGGCTGGATCACGTGGTGCTGCAGTCTATGCAAAACAAGATCTTGAGGACCCAGAGGGGACATATGTCTGTCTGCGATATGTGACAGAGTGATGGGATTAACACTCATAGAATTAATAAATACAATGTACATTTAAACAAAAACAAAAACACCTTGTCAATAATTCCAATATTTTTGTCATTACTTTTAGTGCTATTATCAGCAGTATTAAGGAGATAATTAAATGGTAGTCAGGGATACCTAAATGAGAATGCAACAAGAGGAGCGTTTAGTGTTTGATTTCATAACATGTTACTCATCAAGAATTTAAAACCGGAGGAGCAGGACTTCATTTACCATAAGAAAATGTGTCAATCATGGGGACTCGAGGAGAAAGTGGTTTGTCAGACCCTGAGGGGGCCACACTGACCTAAATACAAAATTGTCAACAGCAATCCTACACTGACCAACCAAAAGAGAACACTGGGGACACAAACATTTAACTCTGCAAATATGGCATCAGTTTAAATACCTCAACTGGGTATCCATATCTCCAAAGGTTATTTTCATAGTTCACAGGACAACCATGGCAGACAATCACAACAGTCCCTTCACAAAATGGGACTGTTGCTTTTTGAATGCAAAATAAATATATTCATCTTCTGTAAATAAGACGGAAATGTTAATCTACAATAGGATCAGATTAACAAATAGCTGGTTTACTTGTAAAGCTCTTTGTTGTTCCTCTTGTTTTCTTGTCTGGTGGGTTCAAGCAGATGTTTTTGTCTTATTGTTCTACATCATGGTGAAAAGAGATCGCTAAGATTTAAGTTTAACCCTTCCAGTAAAGAGGGTTGCACTCCATGTAGCTCATAAGTGATGCTGTATTTATGGATGAGTCAGTGAGAACTGATGCCACCTTGTGGTCAGGGGTGGTGCTGCCCTTTGAACAAAACAAAATTAGTAATAGATCAGGACTGTTACAATCAAGTGGTAAACTTATTCAAGTTGGTGTCTTTGTCTTTGTTTATTTCTGAAGCCCCAGTCCGAAGTATCATTGCATTTTACCACAACACTTTAAGAGTTTGTGTTGATAGGTATTGTCCTCTCCAGAAATAAATAAAAGTAAGAATTTATTCTTGAAATGATGAAATGATTTTTAATTGTTTTTTTCTTTACTTAATTGTGGGGGGTTTGTATGTTTTTTTGGAGTTGACATTATTTTGAACACCATGCCTTACATACAAGTAACTAAATGTTAATGTCATTATCCACTGATCAGTATTTGTTTGATCAATCATGCAGACTATTAAATATCCTCAAACAGTGAAACAGACATTCATAAGTGCCAGGCCTGTGTCTACAGTACAGTCATGCCTTCAGCAAAATTTATGGAAGTTTCAGGGTTTTTATAAGGATGTGAAGAGGCTACTTTCTGCAACAGCATATACTGTTCATAACATGGTTTTATCAAGATACTGTATTAACAAGGTAACTCTCAGTTTTAGACTAAATCTGACTCTATTTAAAATCCTTCATCAGGATAGCACACCCAGCAGAATAAAACTTGATCACAGCTGTCCATAAATCAAAAGCAGTATATAAAGTAGTCCAAATAAGTCATACAAATTAATTAGGAGATACAATAAAGAAACTGTGTTACAAATGAATGCCTAAGTGCAGTCAGAGCACATGTGGGCCTACGCTTGCTTGTATGAAAATAAAAAATTTCAATACCTCTCTCACTACTGGCATTTTGTATGTGCTGAAACCAATATATATCATTTATAGTGAGTAGTTAAAGCCTCTCTAATTTCTTGTCAGTTATAATCACATGACAGTGATCTACCAATATTAACCAAAAACTTTTAATACCAGTGAGAAGATATTTTTTTCCCCTGATTTAGGTATGATTTAGGTTGTTTACAGTGAATTAAGAGAAATTAGATTTGCAGATAATTGTAAAAATAAATCAATGGAGATTTTCCACCACTAACTCCAGCCAATATCGCAGACTTTTGTAAATAGAATTTCCTATATGACCTTTGCTCTGTGTATAAAAGCTGTGCACACATGTACATGTGTTGTGAGCTGGGCTGCACCCGTAGCTCAATACTGGTTGACCTACAAAACCAGTGAGAGTGCTGATGTTCATCACAACCGCAGGACCCTGGTGTGTCGTAAAGACTCACGCTGATCTGAGAGTCTATGAGGCTTGACGCGTGACATCGACCTCACGAAAGAATGGGGGGAGAAAAAATAAACACATAACTGCCCAGTAACAAGGGCTCTCTCCTCATTGGCTGCTGAAGAATGTTGCATTGATCATACTCTTTGTGCAAAAACGACACATGTGGTTTTGATCCACATACACACAGGCGGGATTACAGTGAAATGCTCACACACACAGCAGCTTGTCAGTGTGCATGCACGGTCTGAGGCTTAGATGTGCACAAACACACACTCTTTATCAGCCTCACACACATTCACACACGCAAGTTACACATAAGCACATCTCACATTCACACACTGACAGAGTAGTGGTGAGAACTAGGGCAGAACCACACCAGTAAGCCTCTTTTTTACTTAAATATCCTCTGAGAATTCAGAATTCACTTTTTTTTTCCTGCTCAAGATTAGCACTTAGCCCTTAGCAACAGTGCTGTCGTTTTGTTGTTACACGTCACCTATTGCGGGTTCATATTTTATGTAAACACTGTATCTTCCACTATCACTGGCTGCTTTTCAAAACAACACCTATTTTAAGCTTTTAACTAAGGATAATTATTTAGACAAGAATTTCCAATAATATGGGCATTCTCCAGATAATCTCACCTTCTAACTGAAAACATTTTAAATGATGACTGGATGACAACTTGGATGACAGCAGTCTGAAGAAGTTGTGCAAAAAGGGTTCTCAATAAGGAAAAAATCAATGAAATCGCTTAGCGACCAAAAAAAAGAAAACATTTGCTGTCAAACCTCACTAAGTTGCAAAGTTGTGTCATTGAAGAGACAGCCATGACCTTCGTGTGTACAGTAACCATGATAAATGATTGTTCTGACCACATGTGAAGCCCCATCCATACTGAATTTTTTAGGCCTAAAATTAATAAATACATAAATAAATACATTAAAAATTTATGTCATCTACATTATTTTAAACGTACATTGTTATATCTTAATAAAATGTTCAACACATTAATTTCTCCTGAGTGGCTGCACTGGCTGTGAACTGACTAGCAGTACTTCAGAATAGGCCTCTACAACATATGATCACTGAAGTTTCAATGAACATACCAGAATTTTCATCTCTCATCACTAAGAAACTTAAAAGATCTGGTCATATTTGCAAAAATAACATTTCACATATAAACAGCTCGTAGTTATGGCATATCCTGAGTGGACAAAAACATGTTCAATATGCAAGTTTTTGTCTTGTGGTCATAATATATCAAGTTTAAAGGTGCAGAATACAATTCATAATTATTTCTTGGGAAAAAAAGCCAGTGTGTTAAAATCTTATACAGCTAGGACTATAATACGTATGAATAGCAAACATTAGAACAATTCCTGGACAGGGACACTGCACATGGACTTTGAATAAGGGACTTCTTTGATTTTTTTCTTTTTGTGTTTTTTGTTTTATTCAGATCACAGTATTTTTCTTCATGTTCTAAAATTCTTCTGGATGTGTTTTATCTGAAGCAATCAAACCTTCCTAGACTGCTCCCATTGAGCATGAATGGAGAAGTGAAAGCAAAGTCTTTCTGATTAAGCATTTCAAGTTATATCACTCCATCATCACCAGTATCTGAAGTATACACATTTTTGTGACCACTGTTCACAGTGGTATGTATTACGACTGTATATTAGAGGCTAATTTAAAAGGATAGACTTAACTTTAGAATGAGAGAGATGTTGTAGAATGCTGATGATAATAGCTCATGTTAGAAAAGCAATAATGCTCAGCATACTGAAATATGCAAATGGAAAGGTATCTACTAATATATGTAATATAGGTAAAAGAGATAACTGATGCCTCATACAAACAAAACCAGAAAAGGCAGAGGCTCTTACACACTGATCAACAAGAACCATCAGGCTAGGTTTCTGTGGGGGTTTCTTGAATCCAAATTTACTATAATCTCCTGAGCTAAGCAGAAATTGATTAATTAAGCAGAAATTAATATACAGACCCTCTTTGCACAAACAAAAGCCCAACTTGTGGGAAATGGGCCTAATTTCATCACGTGCAAGACTACTGAGCTCCTTCCTTTTAATGTATACAGTGCCATGCAACTCATCAGCTACCTCTCAGTGAGTATCTGCAACAGTGAGTCTGGAAAGCTAATTTAGGAATCTGGGTAAAGGACTGTTTGCTCAACACACCGGGGTTCCCTGGCCTCCCCACGCCTCATTTGAGAGGCAACAAGAAAAAAGGCAAATAGATGAAAGGCGGTCCCCACAGTTGGAGATGATGCAGCAAGGGTCCTCTCACTAAGCAGGCAGCTATTCAAATGAGAGGCTAATTGTGGCATCTGTTAACCCACTGAAGAGGTGTCAGTGCAGTATCATGGGTCTGTTAATTGGTACAAACAGGTAGCAGATGTAGGCTCTGAGATTGAGCATCTGCCATTTAGTGAGCCAGCCTCCAGGAGCAGTGACTAGACTGCCAAGCTGATGGAAAGAGATTAAAGAGGAGGAGAGGAGAGGAGGAAGGTGGAAACATGAAATAGAGAAATGCCACATGAGCAAGAAAGTGCTTGCTCATGTGGGAATTGCTTTCAATAGTTGGGTTCCTATAAATCTAAAATATAAATGTATTTATAGAGTG